>JTDE01004432.1:35048-49581 GCA_014338405.1 Paragonimus skrjabini miyazakii
GTTCCAACGTCTGGGAGGACAACTTGTCTTGTCAGTTGACAGGAGTAAGGTTGACGCTTCGGGGATTTCGAACGTGTCCAGGGGTAGGTAAAACGGTATAGTCCCCTGGTCATCACGGATTTTTTTCACTGACACCATGATGTGGCCGGAGCTGATTGCGATGGCAGACCCAAATGTTCCCCGCAACGGATATCTCATAAAGCACCTTGCCCCGGCGTCTCGTTATCACACCTTCTGCCCACTGGTTGTGATCGGATCGATAAACGCGGGCGTAAATAGGCGACCGAACTGATAACGGGGCGTGTACGTCTGAAGAAAACTGCTTCCGTTCTACTTCCTTCGTCGGGACCGTGGAGGTCAACGTGGTTGGCAGTTTACGACCCATAAAGGCTTCGGCAGGAAATTGATTACCAGTCAGCAACTTGTTAGGAGTTGTCCTGTAGATAAACAGAAATTTCTGTAGGATTTTTTCAGACGTCCTCTCTCCACGCGATTTGAGAGGGGCCCATTTCAGTGTGTCGACGAAGCGTTCTGCCTGCCCGTTTGACTGCGGATGATATGCGGTGACCGAACGTGCTCAATAGCGTTACGCCGGCAGAATTCTCCGAACTGACCGGACCTGGATTGGATACCATTGTCGGATACAATGGTTTCTGGGGGACCATGCTGACTGAACAGTCGTCGAAGAGTGTTGATAGTAGCAGTCGCCACTGGTGAAGTCAGTGGTACGATCTCTGGCCATCTGGAGAATGCGTCAACCAAGATGATATAAGATATCTCGTTTATTGGACCGGAGAAGTCGACGTGAACTCCCGATCATGGATGCTCCGGCTGAGGCCATAGAATCAGCGTCTGGCGGGTTGGGTTCCGGGCAGCTTGCTGACAACTGGAACAACATTTGACCACGTCCTCAATTTGACGATCCATGCTAGGCCAGTAAGCATAGCTGCGACCGACCGCTTTCATTCGGCTGGTGCCTGGATGGCCCATGTGGAACTGGCAGAGAACCAACAGACGAAGGCTGCCTGGAACCACGACACGGTCTGCAAGCATCAGGCAGTCTCCAACCAAGGAGAGACACTCACGACATTGCTGTAGTTGTTGTAGATCTCCTGTCAAAGGCATGGTAGGCCAACAGCCTTGGGCGTACTGGACAGCTTGGTGGAGGACTTGATCTTCCCGTGTGACCCGCCTAATGTCAGCTGCAGTGACCGGAAGGGCACGGACGGTATCGGATAACTGTCGGGTGGTGTCTGTCTCAATAGACACCATGACGATCACCACATCTTCGATGGTTGCTGATGAGGCGGGAAAGAGCATCGGTTTGCCCAAAATCCCGTCTTTCGATGCTGCATCCGAAAATCGTAGCCGAGCAAGATGGTGGCCCAGCATTAAAGTCGGTTGGCGGAATGCACCGGTATGCCCTTCTTTGAACCGAAGGTTGACAACAGTGGCTTGTGATCGGTTAATAAGGTGAACGACCGACCATAGATCAGCTTTTGGAACCTTTCACTGCAAACGTCAATGCAGGGGCCTCTTTTTCTATCTGACCGTAGTTCCTCTCAGCAGCTGTAAGTGTTCTGGAAGTATGCATAATGTCTTTTTCCGATTCGTCAGGAAACTGATGGAGGACGACGGCGCCAACACTGTAATTGGAGGCATCGGCTGCCACGACGATTGGCAGCTTGGGGTTATAGTGGGTCAGAAGCAGGTTGGAGCTGAGCATCGATTTCAGCTGAACGAATGCGGCTTCACAATCGGCAGACCAGTGCCAAGATACGTCCCTCTCCAGCAAACGACTGGGCGGAGCCCGGACGTTATTTAATGAGGACAGAAATGCCCCGTAGTAGCTGATCAACCCAAAGAAGGGACGAAGTGATGGGACATCCTTGGGTGACTGCATCTGTTGAATTGCCCGAATGTTTTCAGGATCGGAATGACGGCCGGCTGCATCGAAAATGAAGCCCAGGTATTTGATGGATTGAATAAAGAATCGGCATTTCTCCGGTCGTAAATGAAAACCGTATTCCTGGATACGCTCCAGGACAGCATGAGTTCGGTTTTGTAACTCGTCCGGGGTGCGTCCGACAATCAAGATGTCGTCCAAGTATGCAGCTGCTCCGGAGAGACCAGTGAGGAACGTATCCAATACCTGCTGGAAAATCGCAGGAGCCGTCTTGACACCAAACGGGAGTCTGGCATATTGAAATAACCCGCGGTGGGTGTTACTAGTGATAAAACCACGGGACTCAGGTGCGACCTTGATTTGCAGATAGGCGTCAGCGAGATCCAGTTTAGCGAAACAAGTTCCGCCATTGAGGGTTGTGTACAGGTCTTCTGGTACCGGAACTGGATAGCAGTTCCATTTCAAGGCAGAATTGAGCCCAGTTGAGGAATCGGCACAGACAATTGGAGTGGCCCAAGCATAATACGATACAGGAATGAGGATGCCCTGTTCCTCAAGGCGTTTGAGCTCTGTGTCTACAAGTGCCAAAGCTGCGTACGATACTGGTCTTTTCGGACGGAAGATGGGTTGAGCTCCTGGAGATAGATGCAAGATTGCTTGAGTTTGACAGCAACGTCTCAGACCATCTTGAAACACTGGCGCAAACCGTTGTACGATTTCAGTTGTCGCATTGCATGGTGCGGCAGGGGACCGCACTTGGTAACAAATTGCTCGAATTGGAAAATCGAGCAGGCCAAGTTGTTCTATCCAATCGAGCCAGAGCAAACTGACATTCGAGCTAGAGACGTAGCAGGAACCGTTAATAATTGTGCCTCGGAATGAGACGCAACAATGCAATTGGCCAGTCAATTGCAAAAGGCCGCCACAGGTGCTGGTGGCGGATTGAGGCGTCCGTCGGATTGGAGGTCGATCAAGTGTTCTCCAGAGACTTTCTGAAATGACTGTAATATCCGAGGCAGTGTCCAACTGCAATCGAACTGGGTAACCATTTAACATGACCGAAACGAACTTCCGTTGACCGGGAACGTTGACTTGGAAAGTGGTCAGCAGGCTCAGGGATCTATTAACCGGTTTGGATTTGAGCCTCAATTTGAACTTGAGGTTGTACCGCGACTTGGAGGTATAGGGACCAATGTCAATGTGCCGGGATTGACAAAAGTTGTCCTTGTGCCTCAGTTGACCACACCGAGAGCAACGGTGCCGTCTGAAAGGAAAGTCACGATGAAAGTGCCAAGCGCCGCAATGCCTGCACGGGGACGGAGGTGACTTCTTGGCGTATGGGCGCAGAGGATGCGAGCCAAGTCCTGCGGGAAGTCAACCAGGGTCGGGATGCCGTAGAAGATTCTGTGTTCGCGTACCATTGCCCGAACCGTGTGTGAATGAGCCTGAATGTACTGCATGTACGGCAACAGTGCCGCGTTGGACCATTGCAGCGTCCTGTTTGAGGTTCATTAGACGATGGCATTCCGTGGTGAGCATCTGAAGTGTCGTCGTGGGATCTTGCTCGACCTTGTTCAGCAGGCGAGTACGGATGTCTGCGTCTTTCGGAGAGTGGAGACCGTAGACGAACACCAGGCATTTGAATTGATCCTCAGTAGGCGAGCTGAGCTTGAAATGCTGGCACTCGCGATTGACCACATTGGCATAGGTGACGTAGTCGTCGTCGTCTGACTTGGCCAGTTTCAGACATTGGTACCTTGTATTGAACAAGGAAGATAGATCACCAGAGATGGACCACAAGGTCTCGACCGTTTCCTCGAACGAGTTTTCGTGTGGGTTCTTTGGAAGGATAACGTTGACACACTTCTCGTGCTCAACGGTACCGAGTTTGCGTAGGGGGAGACGGACCTTCCATGGTTCGTCTTGTGTACCGAAATCGACATCGAACAGGTCCTCGTACCGTCTGAACTAGGCATCAAATGTCAAGCCAGCCCGGGCATCGTAATGAAACTCGGTGATACCGCTTGCGACAGCGTCAATTGACTGCCTCTCACCGGCCGACGCCGGTGGGGCCAAGCTTGATGTAGATAAACGATCAGTGGGTTCTTGGTTGTGGGGGGAGGGGGCAGAATACTTCTCGGTCGCTCAGACCACAGAAGGGGGATGGCTTGAGGAGCCCCACCCGGAGGTTTTGGTTCGAAAGAAACTTAACCTACGAGATAGCGGAGCGAAGCACGGGGTTCGCAGTTAGTTAGAGGCTGGTGAACAGTAATGGTTCGGCTCATACGCCCCGTGGATGCCCAATGCACCCTGCATGAGGCAGCCACAGAAGCAGAACATTAGTTCGAGGATCCACTAAGGAAATTGGGTTTTGTTCAGTAGATCTATCCAGCCACGGAGTCCAAGACCAACAGGGCTCCTGTAATGCTTTCATGCTGTTACCGGGGCCGGTGACCAAATTATTTCATACGCCCTCCGAATGGGATTCAGCCATTCAAGGTACCCGGCACACCTTGCGTACTCGTGGGAGCCGGTGTTCACCAAAGTGATTTGTACGCCTTCCTCATGATGTGTCCATGGCTGGCGGAGACTAGAGATACCCGTAGGCCAGACGGACGGCATGCTATCCGGGAGTCCACGCGCTTCCGGAACCTTTTTGTAGCAGGGTAACATGCACAATGTCATAGTAATATCAAAAAGCGTATGTGGCATCTTATAAAAGATCCGGTTGCCAATTATGAACCCACCACGCTCTAGAAGTACTACCGCTCACTCTCCGTTACTGCTTATTCGCCGGGAGAACCTCACTTATTTCGCAGTTGACTCTCACGCAATAGGCCGCAACCTTGGGACACGACCGGTGGCTTTAAGCTAGCGTGGGTAACGGGACACATTGCGTTGCTACCAGACAACAGAACAATTCATCCGGATTTGTTTCCGTAACAATAAAGTGATCGTTTTGCAATCACAGGATTTCGTCTACGGTCACTATATAAGATCATCACTCAAGACATGGAATTGAAGTATAGGTACTGCTTTCGCCGTCATGGTTTGAAAATGATGAGTTCAGTAGACACAGTAGGTAAAACGCCTGAGGAACTGAGATTATTTTGTTGGATTCCGCGTTGTTGATGTTAATCGAAGAGATCCACTGAACTGTTTCGTTTCGGCATGTCACGAATGTTTCAACAAATCAGTCAAGCATCAAGCAGTGGATTTATGCCTTGAAAAAAATGAACTAAAGATTAATCAACCTAAAAAATTTGAAAATGACGTGTCTCGATTGTCGCTTCCAACTACGCACAGAGCCCATCAGTAGGGATTAGTTAATGGGTCTGCCGATTTGTTCATTTCACTGAACTCGTCGAAAACAGGAGAGAGGAAGTTTCGGCAGATGAAGACGTCTTAGCTGGCGAGGAACTTCAATTGGTGATCAAGACGTGGGTATTCACATTGAAGAAAAACATCGACACGCAGTGTGGCAGTTAAGCATCAACGTGAACCACTGATGTATTGCTGTCTATGATCATGATGATGAACAAATGCTTGACGTTTTTCTCCTATGGCACTCCTCGTCATTATTACAATAATTATTGGTCCAAGACACGACACTGCCTGGTCACAATTGTTACGAATAAATGGTCATAATGTAATAAGACGGTAAAAAAAATACTCTGCACACACCAGTTATGTGGACTGAAGTGATGCTTCCCTTAACAGCTTCCATCTCCACCTGGCACAACCGAGTTGCGTGCTTTCTATGAACAGTCGCTGTAAGGAGCAGTGCATTTGTGGCCCAAAAAACGAGGCGAAGCACAATATACTGGAATCTACTTCCAACAGAATGAGAATGAAACAACACACAAATAGGTTATTTGAATCACAGATAGCAATTAACTCACCTTGAACGCTGGTTGTTTCACCAGATGGACTGCCACAGAAATCAAAACAGCCACACTCGCCAAAGTGCCTGTACTTGCGAATCCACTTCTTTCAAACATACTCCGAGAATCTAATCGAGTAAGAATCAAAATTGAAGAATTCGCGGATCGTTCGGTGGACTGATTCAACGTTGTAGGTTGAGGGGCCACTGTTGTGTTTGTTGCGCCCAAAACGATATTTAGCCCGGTCAATTCATCGCAGTAGATCAGAGGAGACTAGATAGAAAAACGGCCAAAAGTTATCTATAACGTAAGCCTGCATGCCGAAAGGTGGCGGAAACATGGTAACATGTAAAAAAGCATTCGCTGTTAATAGCAAAACACTTCAGTCGATCAACACATAATTGATACCGTTTTGATGTACTTTACTGCTCCTAACAGACAGTACATTTCACGTTTCTATTGAGCATGATTACGTAGGGCTTGGAGTTAGCTAGCGCTCACACCAAGCCCCAACACCAGCCATCAGTTGTCGATAACATTTAGTAGCATACCAGACAGTTTTAGTGTTATTAAAGTGGAAAAACTGACCTCAAAGATTTGTAGTGACATAAGCTGTTGTCGGCGAACGCATGTTTCGCTAGAACCGACCGCCGACATGAAATTGTAAATTTCAACTGCACATCTAGTGTCATCCACAGGATTTACGTTGAACTTTTGATAGCAATCTAAAAGATCGAACTAATGACAAAATCGACTACACAAGCGAAAGATGGAATTACCTTAACTCTTAAATTATTCGTTTGGATCAGAGCAACGGGAAATGGCCAGTCGAGAGAGGAGTAGTCCGTGCCGTATGGGTTCCAAGCAGGCGTCACATTGCACTGTTGTTCAATACTGTACAAACCGTAGAGCGCATTCGGACAAGTGGAGGACTCAGAAAATGAAAGCGTTGCCTGCCTCGAATCGCCAATCGGAGAGAAAACCAACATCCCAGTTACAAATACGGAATTCAAACGCACAACGTCCATAAGCGAACTGTTAGTGAACAAATCATAATCCATGACGAGAACGGTCTCCGGATGTTGATCAGTATGCAGTACGAAAGAAACCAAGTCCTCCGTGCTGTTTACGAAACGAACCATACCAGAACTACCTCCCGGTCGACTTGAACAACCAATCTGTTGGGTAGCATTCAGTTTACGGGTACAATGTGAAACATAGTGGCTCGGTATGTGATTATAGATAGCCCCTAGTATTTTGATCCGATCTATCATACTCGAGCATAGCAGATAAATGAGAAAAAACGAGAGCATGGAGACTGGGCCTTTCGCTGTCAACATGGACTAAATATCTGTAATGGAAAGAGTGAGATATAAAGACAAAACAAGACAAACCACATTGTTATAAACACAGTAAACAAAGCCATTGTTACCCGCGTTTTGTTTGCCTTAAATGCTCAAAATATATAATGGATTCATATAACCTGAGAAAGCTTCTGAGTCGGAAGTGAAACGTAACTAGCAAACGTAAACGACTTCTTGCAGCTTGTTCCAAAAGTATGGCTTTCTAATGTATATCAACTAGATACAGTATAGCACCGCTATAACAAACGTTTCCGTGATGAAAGAGTTACCATAACGAAGCATCAATTTAGCGGGGAATCCACTTTTGTACTCATTACAAAGGACCTATTTTTAGGTAAGCATATTATAACGAACGAGTTGTTCATCTCTACATATTTATGCGCCCAATATGACGAAATATACGTGGCAAACCAGAGTCTAATTTGTTTCATGTCACCAACAGATGTGTCAACGAATAGAGGCACACGGCTCATATTCATAGTCATGAATTCTGCCAGGCATGTTGGGTCGAATTCCCAGTGTTTGTCACTCTGTCTACTTTTAAAAAGTGAGCTACATTACCAGAAGACATCGGAGGATTTTACATAGAGGTTAGGTGAAGACCCACCATCTGTTCCCTCGATTCGCTTCAGCGTGATCGAACTAGAAGGAATGGTGTCCACAGAGAGTTAGAGGTAACCTGTCCAGATAAGAATGCATTAATCAAAACAATTGCCGAATGAACACTTCAGTCACCTTTGATGAAGTGAGCGGTGATGAAACAGTAACATGCCTCGGTAAGACAGTTGTACAGACTCCGAATCGAATAAAAATCGATGGATCATATGATCTCGGTCACTCACAGGAACGGTTGCTCATGTGATGCGTCGGAACATGCATGAGAATACAAGGTCAGTGGTTCGACGAGCAGATCAGTGAATAACAATCATGCGACGCTTCCACTAGGAACGTGGCGCCGACCTCCCTATATACCTTGAAGGAATAGAAACGGGCGTCTCACGCAAAGTGACAAAGATCGGTAAATACCGTTTGTCACAGGGTCGAAACTGCTGCCGATTAGCGGAAGGTTCGAGGTAAAGAAAAATGAAGTTACCAATAGATCAGCCACCGTGGGTCATGTTTCTCTTCCGGGTTGTAGTACCCATGACTCACAAAGATGCTGGAGAGACACGGATTAGGCTGCGTGAATGTTGCTTGTGAAATAAAGACAATTAATGGAGAAGCAGCCGAAGCCGCAGAGAATCTATCACTAAGATATCGCCTTACTAACAGTTGCAACTCGGTTGAATGGTGTAGGCACTTTGATGTTGAAATCCTGAGAGTAGACAGTTTTATATTCTGGCTCCATTCCTTCTACTCTTCTGTTTCTAAATTTGGATTTGTTCGTCTATTGGTACAGTGAGTAGACACTACCACCAACCATGGATGTGCCATTGTCGACGACGATCAACCCAACTGGGTAAGGCTGCAGCTATCATCAACGGTATAAACGAAATTCGTTCTTCAAATCAATTTTACAAACCTCGACATTCTGAGTCAGTCAGTCATTACAAACTGAATGAACATTGGAAGATAAAAACTCATCTGATAAATATTTTAAACTTTGTCTTAGGCACAGTGGAATCCGTGAATCAGTCCGGATTTCTTGAGCACTTGCAAGAACTGCGATGAAACTCAGTCGACTTCATCATCCTAGATGATCTTATACACTAGGGCTTTGTTGCTGCTATGAGTGTTCATAACATCTGCAGTGATCTACGGGCGCCACCAAGTATGGAACAAACGGCATAAGTAATTCATCGATCATTATCTTCTAAACGCATCATCCACCGAGGGTTATTGTTAATGCACAAATAATAAGCTGTAACTACCACCAAACCAGCGGCATGACTCGGGCAACCAACAAATGTGTATTACTCACGCCAACATGGTTTGCTGAATGAACAGGCTTTCAATCGCAAAACTTATATGAAACGAAAGAGTGGTTCCATCAGAAAACTTCCAACCCACGTTCATAGCCAACATTTCCATACCCCCTTAGGGCAAACAGCTATTTCTTATGTGATAAACACTAAATAGTAAGCACGGTCTTACTCAAATCTTATATAGCTCATGCGATCGCACAATAGCTCCGAGAATAAATGAAGACTGTCGTTATATGCTTCCGAAGTTATACAACTGTTCGAGCATACTCTTTATTTGTACAAATTGTCTATAACAAGACACTCAAATTTACAGTCAAATGTTTTGTGCAACAAAAAGAAAATAGATAATTAAATTTTCGGAGCTCCCAGTGCCATAGGCATTTTCTCCACAGTCACTCGATGTCCGTGTATATACATGATTGGGACGCCCGTAATTTTGCGTATCCTCCGCCTCAAATCTCGATCACAAGTAGCCACAATATAACACCTGGATTGTGCTCGTTCAACCAAACAATCATCCGCGTAGGTGCCCTTATGTTGACAAGTGAGTCGTTGGATGCGCTCATCACGTAGAATTCTAGCATTAATACAATGACGAGCGAAGGTACATACTTACTTGAGAGCAACACGATATCGTTCAGACATTTTTTCTATCTCGCCCATCACGCAATCAGTGACGTAGAGAAAACCTGTAAAATATGGGTTAGGGTTCGGACATGATGTGCGGGACGGTCAACTCACACTTGGCAAGTAGACAATCCATTATAGATCGAAACAAATCCAGTCGATTTTTAATAGAGAAATTAACATAGTTAGTATCCAACAGAATATGATAGGGGGGTCCCAAAGCCTCATTATAAGAGTCTTTTAGGCGAGGGAACACTTCTGGGTTGTGTTTAATGGATACGTGATGTAAAGTGTTTGCCTTCAGGGGATTGGCGAGCTTTTTGTGTTGATCACGTTTCTTTCTAAACCCATAAAATGAATTTGTATGGATAATTCATACATCCGGGAATCAGTTAACGAAATCATTCGCTTTTGCGCAGCGAATCTGCGAGTTTGTCGAGCCTTAGCCATGAAGGATACTTTAGAAGAGCTGAAAAAAATGCACACGGAAATATATAAGGAAAACAAAAAAATTATCATTTAAACTGCCGAAGTGAACACTGGCCTTGAGCCTGATTAGATGATGTCGCACCTCAATCCGCCTCTCGCCGCAGCAGATATTGTATTAGGAAAAAACTGAGTGAAATAGTACTATAGGTTGGTAGTCGTCTGGAAGCAGGCGTTGACTGAAATATAGGATGGTGTCCGAGATGCAACAAACCGTCTCAGTGACAAGTTTTTCTTCAGCGAAACGCCATCAATCTATCACTTCGTTGTCATTGATTGGTGTGTTGGCGGTCAAGGGTTGTATTTTCGATGCTCACAGTGTCTCCATTCAATAATCCTCGCGCCACTGGAGTTCTTGGTTCACAAAACCATCGTTCGCAACTAACTTCGAGGCTGTTCAAAGATATCTAGAAAGTTCATCAGATGGTAAGCTCGATTTCTATAAGTAATCTTCAAATCGAATACTACGCAATAAATATTCAAAAAGTGGTTGTTAATCGACACACGTGAGCACACCAGAGGCGTTAAACATCCCATCTTGAAAACTGTATAGGCTATCGGAATCAGGTTACGAAACTTCAATATATGCGCGCAGAAGTCTTTTGGTCGAGCATTCAAGCTGGCATAACCTACCAGCTCTGCAGCAAATGACTCGCAATCACAATAATGATGTCCGTAATACACAAATCAAGTCAGATTCACATCGTATTAGGGAAAATCCATTCTTCGCTTGATAACTACCCGTACGATTATTGTTATACAAATTAGGTAACAGTTCCGCTACCTCACGGATCCGCCAAGATGGTACCACTGGATTGTCTAGCAAAATTTAGCGTATCTCTCCAAGGCCAAAGCCTCGGGTTGTACATTCCAAAAATGCGCATTTGTTAGTAAACTGCGATGTACTATGTGTTTATTTGTGCGGAATGTACACACTGTAGTGTAGTTTACCCAAATCAAATGGGGAACAAGATCAGTTGTTTGTATATATGTGATATGCTTGGCAGCATGGTTTTCCATTGTCAACTGTAACCTCTGAATAAGTTGTAGCGGCATACTTGTTCGTGACTGTGCATTAAATATATGAATTGTACACCTTGAATTTGCTCATGCCTTACATGCTTTCTTCTGCAACGCCCTTTTGCAACATTTTTGATCGGAAACAGAAATACGTTCAAATCGTACTCGCTCAAATTACTGTCGAATGGCGTTGTCAATGATAAAGTTCATTCAGTTTGAGAAACTCAACTGATGCATTCCAGTATCGGTCTCTGAGTAGTGTCACCTAAACGTAAATTGACAACCCTCCATGCTTTTCTGGACAGACTTTCTGACGAGTGACTAAATATGCGCCGCTAATCGTACGCAAAGCATGGACGAGCCGACTTCACATATGGTAACAGTGCCCAAGAATAATGAGTTGTGCCGTGTGTTAACTGAATAAGCGCAGATTATTCGATGTTGAATGTCGGTCCGGATAACAAGTAGAAAGCTTCGGTTTCTTATCTGAACCAATATACAGCACTCAGTCATGAACACACTAATTACTTACCCATGGCTTGACGCGTTAGTTCCCGTGTACTTTCGTAACGAGAATGGACCCTCACGCAGTGTGACGGCTTGCGCATCTCGATGACCTATTGGGCTAAACTGGACGGTGTGGCCACAACACCGACAGAGTCACACATGCCAGGCAGGCCAATAGGTAGAGGTCTGACAAACCAGTCTCTTGGTCCTCCAGGTTGGGGGTTGGAAGGAGGTTGGCATCTTCCTCCGGAAAACGTACCAGTTCTGGTACACTGCCACCCACCCGCTGCCTTGCGGTATAGGCTTTTGAGCCAAAGGCTTTGGTTGAGAACCCTAATCGTTCTTCTGTCTAGGTCTGGACGTCCTGGCAGTATCTCAGCCCACATACAACCATGAATAGTCACAACACAAGTAATTCCATATTGCATCGGCCGTCTCGCAGTATAAACCGGGTCACCCTATCTGCTGCATACAACAGGGTGGATAGGCAAAATCATGCTACTTCCGACCCCTCCCCTACTGTCCTATCCAATTTAGTTCTCAGGACCCTCCCGACCTCCATCTCTAATAGTTACTCCACAGGTCCCACAACAGATGTAGCTAACCGCGGTAACACTGAGACGGTAAATTCCGTCTTTTGCCATTCAGCCTCATGCTTCCCTCGTCCCTTGCTTAGACCTAGAATGCGAATTAATATAGGTGCCTTCAATGTTCGCACTCTAAAACAGATAGGTCAACAGGCCGCTCTTGCACGGATGTTAGACTCGTTGCATGTCGATGTCTGCTGTATCTCGGAAACTAGAATGCAGGACAGCAGTCAGCGTATGGAACTAACAGCACCCACATTGTCTACCCGATACTGGTTATACACTTCGGGTGACTCCACAGCCGCTGTTACAGGTCAGGGTGGAGTAGGTATAGTCCTTAGCTCGACGGCCGCAGCCTCGTTGATCGACTGGATTCCTGTTAACAGTAGACTTTGTGCTGTCCGCTTGGCAGGTTCCGTTAAGACCAACTCTAGACGCAACACTTTTAGAAGTTTATCCATTGTGTTTGTTTACGCTCCCACTGATTGTGGTGACGTCGGCGTTAAAAACGCGTTTTACTCAGATCTGGCCGCTCTCCTTCGACCGACACGTGGCTCTGATATAGTCGTTCTGGCCGGAGATAAGAATGCTCATGTCGGCCGAATCTCGTTTAGGTGGCAGGTTTGTGATAGCGTCACATCGGTCAGATAATGGCGAACGATTGTTGCAGCTGTGCACTGAGTATCAGCTATTTTTAGCCAGCACTAGTTTTAGGCATCGTGCGTGTCAATGCTATACTTGGCGCCCGCCTGCCCCGAATCAGGCATGGTCTCAGATAGACCACACAGCTGTTGGTTACAGGTAGCGTGCTTCCATTCAAGACTGTCGTTCTTATTGGAGCACGTACTTGGACTCAGATCATGCATTGGTATGTTGTCGTTTTGTTCTTACTATTGCTGGACAACGACCCCACCAACAGCAACAACTGGCTGTTAGGAAATTGGCTTTACCATCGGTAAAGCATAAGTAACAAACTAGCTTAGAATGCTGCCTTTGTGGTACTCTCTTCGAAGACCCTAATAACTGCTGGACACAAATCGCACAGGCTATTCAGAAAGCAGGTACTGTAGCATGCGGCACTGGGGTACATGAGTGTGACAAACATTGGATCTCAGAGAAATCTCTGGAGTTGTTAGAAGCCAGACGGAAGATTCCTCCTAGTAGTTCACATAATAAGTCTAGAAGAGATATCCGTAGGAAGCTGAAACGTAGTCTAAAGGCTGATCGTGAGGCTTGGTTATTGGAAAAAGTTAAGGAAATGGAAACCGCTTTTGCTTCAGGGAACACCAGCGAACTCTTTATGCTGATCCGTGCTACTGGTCCCAGACGACCGTGTGTCAGTGAAGTCATCAGCGAGGCAGATGGCACACTAATCTTTAATAAGTCCAGAAGGTGAGAACGTTGGGCGAAACACTTTGAGGGTCAATTTAGCTGGCCTCCTGCTTCTACCGTGCTGCCTCCACAAACTTCTGATGTAATGCCCTGGTCGGCAGATTGAGAACCACCCACTGAGACTGAGGTTCTCAATTGCATCTCGGCTCTCAATCGTAATAACGCTGCTGGTCCAGATGATCTCGTGCCGGTACTTTTTAAAGAAGGCAGAGAGGTGTTAGTTGAGGCCTTGACTCAGCTGTTTCAACTTACGTGGATGACGGAGACCATCCCTCCGTGCTGGGGTCACGCGATAATAGTCCCTATATTCAAGAAAGGTATCAGGAGCTCTTGCGAAAGCCATAGGGGAATTAGTTTGACTCCAGTCATTTCTAGGGTTCTGGCATCCATTATACTCCGTCGATTCACTGCAGTTCGGGAGTTAACCATTAGAGAAAAACAGGCAGAGTTTCGTCCTGGCCGGGGATGTATAGATCATATTTTTACCCTTCGTCAAATTTTGGAGCAGCGTCATATATACCGCCGGCCAACAATTGCCGTATTTCTCGACTATAAAGGTGCATTCGATTCGGTGGATCGATCTACACTTTTAGAGTCGCTTAAACGCAGGGATGTACCGATCAAGTGTGTGAACATACTGTCAAAGCTTTATTCCCATACTTCGGCTCAGGTTAGGGTTTGCCGTGACCTGTCTGACAGTTTCAGCACCAGGAGCAGAGTTTGTCAAGGCTGTCCCCTTTCACGATTTTCGTTCTATTTCGTCATGGACGAAATAATGGAGGACTGTCTGCAGCACTCAAATGATGCCGGCGTGGGCCTCCTACCTGGTGGAAGG
>JTDE01004433.1:20371-40335 GCA_014338405.1 Paragonimus skrjabini miyazakii
CTATACAATTGGATTTTCAACATGAAGGACTTCCTCAATACTGAGAATAAGGATATCGATAACAGTCAAAAACAGCTCTATATATTTCACTGCGAACTCTAGCGTTAACAAAATCATCTGACACTGACTCTTAGCGCCATGGCCTCGGACACTTCGTCAGTACAAACGATGGATTACTGTCAACATTTCCGTTAGACTTACAGCGATTGTGCTAGGATACAACGTGAACTACAACGATTTTTCAGGACGGCTACGTGTTCCATTAAGTGGCAAATGAAATGCAGCAAATACTGGGGCAACAACAGACCACACACAACAAGTCTGAAAACTCCAAAAGTCCCCAAGTCTGGTAAGGTCTTATTGCGGCCGTTGTGAACGATTCCTTAAGGGCACTAAAACCAGGTAGAAGCTCTTGCTGTTTTACATTGTGGTCAAAGGTGTGCAAGATGTTTTCGAGGGGGTTAAATTCTGATAAGCATGCCTTCCAAAATGGAGGTCGATATTATCACCTGACAAGAATCGGTGACTCTCTTAATGACTTAGACATCAGGAACAGACCCAGGGTGCCGCAATGCGTTTTTATGGAGACATTTCTTTTTGAAATTCCAGGCTCATTTCCTCCATTCATTTAGATCCCTTTTAATACATACTGACTATCTCTACTGCCTTGAAAAGCAAGATCGATGAGCTCTTCAGTTCTTCATAAGTTTGGTGTTCTCCATACTTGGAGACTTCAACCAAGATGTCGCAAAGTAAAACTCGATTCATCAGTCCAGATAGTCTGACTACACAGGCGTTTACGTCTTGCATAACGCCTGGCTCCCAAAATCAACCATATCTTTTCGTGCTTCTCAGTTTAAAGTAGAACGTCTATCTGTGGTCTGCATTTTAGGCTCCTATTGTGAAACTTCTTTGCAATGTATATACAAAAACTGGAAACTCATATACAGCGTCATTCTGGGCATAATAGATCACAGTCGTAATAATATGGATCGGTCACTACTTCTGTCATTTGTCACTTTTGTGAGACACTTTCAACGGTCTGTGTATATTCCCCATGCCTTTCTTACCACCTAATTCACTCTTTTGTGACCTTCATGTCCATTTTCGACTGTCTCGAGAAGCGTAAGTTGAATAGCCTCTCATTCCGATAGCTGACTAAAACTACCGACGATCGGTTATCGATTGTGACGAATAGACACCGACAGTCGAATGACTCACTTGTATGAAGGAACTACTACCGTATGTTCTGTCTGCATTGTGGTTTCTATTCTAGTACTATTATGATTGAGCATAAACCTGAGGATAGGAATAGTCATATGGTAAATTCACACCGGAGTCTCAAGCAGCTGTCTCGGTCTGGAGTTCCAGTCACTGTTTTCCCTCCTGACATTTTCAGTGAGTAAACTTTTGTTTATGCATATATGGTATCTAATAGTAGACAAACCCGTGAACAGTAGGAGTGAACAACCATCAACCGGCTTCAACTGAATGTGAAAACTGTATGACCATTGACCTTGACCCGTTGCAATTTTATGCGTCCTACTCACTTCTTAGAAGCGATCCCTTAAGTGACCCCTACTGACTTCTCAGTGGATGAGCAGGTTACATTTCTTGAATTTCTGCTGAGTCGAGAGCGAAGTGGAGACTGATTTACTATAATAATGATAACAGTAATAATGCCAATAATAATAATAATAACGATAACAATAAGGATAAAGACATGTGTTTTCAATAATTCAGCTTCAGGCCGGTACAATTGTACAAGGAGTTAATAGAGTTAAATCGATATATCGATCAGAATTATTACGGAGAACCTAGGTCACTGGTCAGTCAGTTGGCGATGACTTGATTGGTTGATTACGTCACGCTTGTCCATTGGTTTGACCGCGCAGGTTGGCCATCGGTCCAATGGATTTATGGCCATGGTAGATGTGGTGCCTTTACGAACCGTTTTTGATGACGTAATACCAGGTCAAGCCGTCTGATTCCAATAGCCTCAGCAGTACAAAGTGTTCTAATTCGGACAGCTTTTAATGGGTAGCCTGGTACTCAATAATAATAACAACAACAAAAGGCTTCAGTCATTTCACAAGCGTGCGCGAACGTACAACCAACCTAAAACACGAACAACTCCGTACACACAAACGTCTGGTTCATGCTGCAATAATTCTGGAAACCAGTATTCTTTTTTGTTCACTTCTCACTGATGATAGACGATTTTTAATGTGTAATTTATACACTTATGGAGGGACGATTAGATGGACATATCTATCGAGCTAGGTTAGTGCTCACAAGGTTGGCTAAGATTATCCGATAGGCTATAGGTGTCGGTTGGCAACAGACGTAGTTGATTTGAGATAAGGATACTGCTAATCTGATATCGTTGGTTAGTCAAACTGGTCAATCGGGTTAGTTTACATATGATAACAACATAGCAGAGCAGACATGGTAAGTTACAGACTGTCTGAACGTTGTGGAAACTTTTCAGGACGACGAACCAACTTACCCAGTCGTGTATTGAGAATGACACGCTCTCTCCAACATAAACAGTTGCAAAGATGAGTTGAATGACTGTTAAAATTTTATCAGTTACTTCATTACCAACACTTCCTGACTGTCCCGATGGATGAACAAGATTTAAAAGCTAAACAGAAAGCAGACTTATGTTTATCGGTCCATAAACTGCGTACCCATAGTTAATGAAGACACAAGTAATACCATATCTTTTAGGCCATTTCGTACAAATTTCTACATGTAGGTCGTCTTCAAAATATGCAGTCTCACATTGAACTCACATTTGAAAAATACCGTACCGACGGCAAGTCCGTACGGGAAGAATCAAGGATATTGATGTTAGGGCGGCCACTCTGTTACCGTCCCAAGCCGCCTCCGTCGTGAGAAAGAAATAAAAACGATTGACTCAGTCCTAATTAGCGGAACAGTTCAAAGCGGACGAGACTTTTATACCGCTATGCTCATTAGTGACCCAAACTTTTTTTGGTAACTGTTCTCTTTGATGTCTTGGGAATGTCTGGTCATTACGCGCTCTAAAAATACTTTGTAATTGTCCTCTTTGACCTACACATGTTAGGACGAAACAAAGCGGTTTCCTTTGTACGCGACTTTTGGTTTGTCTTGGGAACCAAATCGCAGGACAGTTGCGGCATTTTCGGGACCGAGACTTTCGTATCAATGAGTACCGGGACGAGAATCGGATTTTTATCAAGCTCACCACTATATCGAGAACGAACCAGCGTATCGGTTTGGAGAGTTTACAACAATTGATTGAATGTGTCCAAAGACTAGACACCAGAAAAGTCATAGGATTTAAGGAAATCTCTTCACAAATAGACTAGGGACATTAAGTCAATGTCCGATTAAGTACAAACGCCTTAGAAAGTACCTCAATTTCTGTGGCTATGTTATCGTGTTCCTTGCAGATCATGTAGAACAGTATTAGTTCGATGCATTAAGCCTTTGTCAACCAGCCTTGTAATTTTTATTTGACTTCTGAAGGAGTAGTCAAATACTATGCTTCCAATGTGTTTATGAAAGAGAATGCGGTTGTGTTACGTCATAAATGTTTTGTGTGTTGTCTGTTGAGCCGAGTCACGAGAGCGCCGGTCAAAGTTATTCGCCGCCCGGTTCTCACAGCCCCCAATTGATGGCAAGCGTCACTCGGCCGAGTTGCTCGCAGTAAAGCCGAACGAAATCATTTCAAACAGATACATAAGACTATTTACTTGAGTTTTTGAATTAATCTACAGGACATGCTATACATATCTCGCACATATCGCATCAATGACTGACAGGCTACTATCCACATAAGAGTGATTTTCTGAAGTTACAACATTAACTGTACAAATAGCTTTGCTAGCAGAACTGTGGTGATGATCTGCCTATAATGAGATTACTGGTCAAAGCGATGATCAACACTGAGTCCGTTGAGAAGTTCAGTGCTTTCCGATTGACACATACACAAGAGGCAACTAGTGTCACAAGTTGCAGATTACCAGTATGATGGTACAGTATACTTCAGTACATAATGCCGATATGCTAGTCGATTTCTATGTATTTCCAAATGTGCCACATCTATCCACTTTCTTTTACAACTATTAACACCATTTGTTCATTGACAATTGTATAATTAAAAGGCAGAATTAAAAATCACTCGACTGTGAATCAAAAAAGTATCCCATTAATTGTCGAACCGTAGATTACCTTAACCGTGTCAAATTTCAAGACAGTCTCGCTTTACGGAACACTTAACTTGTCAGCTTCCACAGAAGCTGTTCGAACAGTCTGGAGAGTGTGGCAACGTAAGTAACTCGTACGTGCATGCTGATAGTTTATAAAGGGTGCATACACAGTGGTTAGGATATACGTGAGTTTCAGGCACGTATGTACAGGTTGTTATCTCGGTTGTATTATACAACATGTGTTGCCTAGTTTTCTGGAATAAAATTGGTACTCACTAACATAGAAAGCAACGTTATTCAAGAAAGCACGATTTTTATTGTTCAACCTGTACGTTCTCAGGCCACGCGCGCGTTCGCATTTATGAACCGGAATTCCGGTTCACAACGCAGTGGCAGTTTTCAATCATAAATCGTGTGCACTTCTGCCTGGTTTGTATGTGTGACTGGCACCTCCTGTCATGTTTTATTCGCCTGCCCTTTCTCGTCCGCTGATCCAATTTTTTTGAGCAATGACTCTTCCAGTCCCTCGTGTTGTCCACAATCCACCTGCTGTGGGCTTTAACCGATTTTCACCACCGCATTGTGACATTCCACTGGATGTTGGAATAATCGCACTTTAGTGCGTACGTGCGCTAAATTAACGTTTCCTCAGGTATACGCAATAATACCAGACGCGAAATAAAAATACAGGTAATTGTGGAGACCGCAAATATATTCTACGATCATTACAGATGGTCTCGAACAGCGCTAAACGACACCGATACGCGAACTAGCTAGGGAGACTGAGGATCCGACCGCCGAGCGCGCGAACAAGCCGGAAGAATGTGTATGGCGTCCTTGACGCGCATAGGCCGACAAGCATACAAACAAACAAGCGCGATCGCATGCGTCAAGCAGACGGCAGGCAAAGATCCTTAAGGTCCTATGTAAAATGTGAGTTAAGATTTTAGGAGGGATTTTACACATCGTACAGCAGACAGACCGGGGGTATTTCTAGGTCACTACAGCACTTCCGATTTGGTAATCCATCACAATAGGCCCACACATATAGATAATTCATTAGCCAAAAATTCACTATAAAGGTCTTAAATAAACCTCAACCGTTGACTTGAATTACTATACCTGTAAGTAAAAGTTTTGTCGTAAATACCGTCTGAACGACTGTTGAAAACACATTTTAAGACCTTTTTCTTGTCTTATCGATATCGTAGCAATTAGCTTTGAAAATTGTTCATAATCATTCGTACTGTTGTCCGATATCGAATTTTGTTGCGCACAATTCAAAAAAGTGTTGACGAGGAAAAGTTATTTTGATTTATGTTAAACATGGTCGGACTGTCGAAAAACTAGAAACATAGATAGTCATCGGTACTCGAGCAACAAGCACCGAAAAACATGCTAACTCTTCTGTTTTGCACTGTGTGCGCACGCAAACGTCGAATGTCTGGGCGGCTGGCCCGCTTGCCTGATTTATCGGTCGTGGAACGCCAGTACATTGATAGCTGCGCATGCGTACGTCTGACTGAACTGGATCACGTGATCTTCCTAAGTTTACTGTTGATCCTTGGCCTGCTTACACTTACGTGTTGCTATTATGCAGTATGCAGCCCTACTGTCCAGCCGTTCCAGCTGGCCGTTTACTGTGGTATCTGCCGTACATTTGTTCTCCTTGCTACCATACAATATTACTGCCTAACTGTAGATGACCGTTACATTACAGATACAACATTGGCGCGGACAGTTAAACTGCATTGGATTCGCTCATACCGCTCTTTTCAAGTTATCGAAGTTCGACTGGTGCTCAGCCATCAGCCTCCTTCTTGCTGTAATAAAGGACGTCCATGCTGGACTACATCGACATACTTCAGTTGTTTTATACGTCTATAGAATTTTGAGGAGATAGAATAAGCTATTTTGGCGTCATTTGAGCGATGAAGGACAGAAACATTTTGACGCTTTTTGTTTACATACGAAACTTACGACCGGAAAAGCGCTATCAAAATTAGGTCGGTCCTAAGACAGCAAACCAAACTGCCCATGGTAGTCGGTGTACCTCTCTGAACCCAACCCACCTGATAGCAGTTGTATCCACACCCGACGCTGTTTGCCAACAACCAATGGAGCAGTCGGAGACGTTACAGTAAATCACAAAGTGCTGCGGAACGTGCTGCTGATTATACCTATATCAAATTTGTCCTGTCGACAGTCAAGAAGTAAGGTTGACGTGGTAACCGACGCCCCCTAGACATCCAGGGGTGCTGCACCCGTTGCAACAGAAGTTGACCCTGTTCTTTCCAAAGTTGTTTCAAATCTCAACTGTTTACGCAGTCAAAAACCGCACACAGAATGAACAGTTTGCCCGAGCCCCCGCATGCCTTGATTTGCTCTTACTGAACTGAGAGTGTCGATTCTCAGCCAGCATGGAAAGAATCAACGCTTATTGTCTGTGTTCCCGGCAAGGTCAGTTAATGAGTTGACACAAATTGTACAGAAAGCTTATCATGTTTTTAACATAGCTAATTCCGACCTGTCTGCAAATGCGCTCACATGTTTCTTCACGGTTTGGCTTCCGCAAAGACAAGTTTCATTTTGGAGTTGCAGTTTGAGAAAATTACTGGGAAGAACGTCTAACTTACTGTAGGAATGGAAGGACAGAACTACTCATAAACCGACGTTGACTGAAGAGAACATTTTCTCGGACGAGGCCATTTTTACTTTCTTGGCGCTGTTATAGCGGAAAGCAAAATAATCTGGGTGCAAAAGAATTCCCGTGTGGTGAAAGTGACACAGTAGCTTTGATCCCATGATTTCAGTATGGTTTAGAACGCCCACTGTTGGGGTTATACTTTTTCCAGGGTGCAGTCGGTAGTTCCACATATATTGTAACATGCAAACCGGCCGCCTTTACTCTGGTACGCTTGCGGACCAACTTTAAGGCAACGTAAAGAAACCGGAGGATAGCGTTCCTCTGAAGTAGGGGTTCCAGCAACAGTGTTGTAGAAGGAAACAACGCAAACCAGCATGAACCAAAGGACCAGTAAACCATGCACACGACTTACACAAACGGAAACAAAACGGCGCCAACAACACAACCGCACGCTCCGTCACACAATCCAACTTCAACCCGTGCGCGCTTCCTGGTTTCGACCGCACGTTACAATATCGAGCTGTTATGTGAAGTCTTGTAATGTTTGAAGACTGTGAATCCCATGTAGCGTGGTCGCGCATACTTCCGGCAGGATGGGACGTCTACACACTCTGCGAAGCCTCCGTGATCATGGTTTGACAAAGTACTTCCGAACGAGTGGTTTAGAAGACGGACCTGTTTCATAACTTTCAATGCCTCCTGACTTGACCAATTTTGATTTTTTACCTTGGAACCTATCGAGAGTCGTCGCGCACAAGCCAGCGCCGTATTCACTTCAAAATCCAATGAATAACATCATCGTTGCTTTGCAGAAAATTGAAATCTACCCTGTTAGACATGTGGAATGTGTATAGATGCGTTGAGGCTGGTTGACTCAAATTCGATCAGTTGTTGTAAATGTCCGTCAGATGATTTCATGAGAACGCATATAAAGTTATTGGTCCTTGGACTGGGAAAATTCGTCCCCTCCGTTTGCATTCTGTATTTTTCCAACTAACCTGACACTTGTTCCAACTACCTCACCCACCCCACTTTTGTTCTATTGAACTAATATATCATCAGACGCCCGTGGCGAGGGTAGCTATTTGTGACCTGGACTATTGCGTTACTGTTCACCTCTAACCTTGGTGGTTCCGTTGGGAAACCATTGATTTTGTTGGACGAAATTATCGTCCCGAACGATTGAAGTTTACCGATTGTAATTATTGATGCATTTTCTTTACTGGTACCGTAGAAATATTTGTATCCAATCTTGTTTCCAATTTGGGGATTACGTCTAATTCAACGATCGGACGTGGATCGTTACAATGTATGACAGCCTTACTTAGGGCTACACTGTTTTACTATTAAGGCAAACAGCACTAATGTCTGACTCAACTTCAATTTCTTTTTTATGAATGAAGAGTAAAAAGTGTCGTTCGTTTTGGGGATCTAAACTACCAGATCTAAATTCACGATTGCTTAGGTTATGGCACTTGTGTTGGTTAAAAACGGAAAACCGTAATTTTTCACTGTTAGTGTTAATGGCGATGACGTGACAAACATTATGTACTCCATTTTTAAGGGTGACCTGATTGACATGAGACATCCTGCACAGGACTTCTTCTCGAAAGAGGTTGGCTTAATAGGCCATGAGGCTGTAAAAGCTACAATCAACTGCGAAAGATCTGTGGTGTATACTAACCAAAACCTCCTAATATACATCAGTAGGGAATGTAGTCCAAAACACTTAGGTTTTGGAGTACGTCAACTTACCCTAATCGAGTGTGGTCAGCGAACGGCATCTACGTGATTGAACTTTCAACAATGGAGATTTGTGCTCCGTTTGGATAACATCATTCAGACTCATCATCTCAGTGTCTTTTAGCTTTGGCAGATCACGATCTATGAGAGCGGACTGTTGACAAACAACTCAGCTGTTGATGCGCAGCGCACGGTTCGGAACCATATAGGCAAACTAAGCTATAGTTGTATTTCTCTAAAGAAGCAAGTTATCGCGATCGGCTTTTATCAACCGGTAGATAGTAAAAATGTAGTGCTGCTAAGTAGTGTGACAGATTCCATTGACGATAGTGGATTCCCGCTGCAATGTGTTTTTACAAGAAATCAAGTAAATGTATCTGTGACAATGGTAATAGTGACCAAGAGGTAGGTGAGGTACAGTGTAAGTAGATCCATTGTTTCCTCAACCGTTTCTTCTATCAGATATAGGAAGGTGACAGCTAATTAAGAACCGAGAGGACTGCACATCTTGATGTTATCAGTTTTCTTGTAGGAAATTAATACAATCAAATCGCGATAATAGCGTCCATTTTTGTTTCACCGATTTGAAGATCACTAAAACATATCAACTCAACTCGATTTGTTGGCTCACTTCACTATCTAAGCCATTCTCATGGCCTACAGCTCGGTAAAACACGAACAAGCCAACCTCGCTAATAGCACCAATTGGCGGTTGTTTGATTCAAAACGCAATCACACATGATAAGAGTGCCTCGTATCAGGTAGCCCACCAAAGAACGATCTTCAATCACACGTGGTAATAAAGGAGATTACGGGCAACGGTATTGCTTGCACGCAGCATGTATGGGCCCTCCACTTGACAATGTGTTACAACGGTAAAAAGCTATGATCCTAAACCGAGTGAGTACACATCACCCAGTACTGAATATCCAGAGTTCTTGCGCGTCATCTATACTAACAATGACCAATAAATGACGAACATGCTCAGTTTACTCACCGTTTGATATGATAATTCTTGGATACCTTGATAGCATATATTGCCATCTAGTCGACATATTCAGTTTGCCTGGGTACATGGCTCAGTATCAACCAGTAAGCCGCTCCACGAATTTTTTTTGGTGAACAAATAACATTGGAGTCGTTCTACAGTTGATCTGCGGAAAATAACCGATAGCATTCACATTTTGTACAACTATGTAGCTTCTATATTACGTTTTACAATCTTCACATCATTTCTGACATTTACTTAAGTTGAGTCTATAAATCGGTTGAGAGTTGTGTGTTGTGTATTGCTAAATATTAAACTTGTCTGTTTAAAGGTGTTAACCCGTTTAATAGCACTACTTTATCGGTTTCAATTACTAAGATTTAACTGTATTATATACAAAATAAGGGTATGCGGCTTAGCAAACCTTTTGAAACTTGAACCCGAATACTACTCCTTGAGATGAAGTCACAACTAAACTGGACAACTCCGTTCAGTGGCACGTAATTAAAATTGTCTGAACGTCAGCTGACCTATTTGCTTACCGTCACTTAATGTTTGTTTTTAGAGTGGTTATCAGTTCAGTGATAGCTGATGAATTTTCAAATAGTTTTTCCTAATTCAATATTTCTAGCCGTGTAATCATCAAGCGGTAGGAACAGCTCATCATAGATAAAACTGATCGAATGCGTATTTTTGTATATAGTTTTCATGAACCATACATTTTGTACTGTGTGCTCAAATAGTTAGAGCGTTTCACATTCACTCTCATTGATAGAATCTGCTGCGGTTTTCGGTGCGATTGGTTCGCAACTAATTGAATTGTACTCAGTTGAGGTTATCGTTATCATTATTTTTATCCGTATTCCAATAATCGTCGGTACTCGATCGAAAATAAGCAGCTTAAACACTGTACATTTGTAAGTCATCCGTTTCACAAGTTACTGATTAGTAGTAAGGGATTTTGGTTTTCATATAGATTGAACATCACCCACAATTGATCACACCTATCGTATTCCCAAACTCTTTCCAGTCGGCCCCTTTTAAAAATAACCACTACACTCGAGTTTCGCTTTCATTAGAGCTCGTCAATAGTGCATGTCCTTGCCACAGCCGGGACTACAACTCCGGCCACGCTTTTTATGAGGCAACCGGGTTGACCACTGCGCCACTGGCATCATACTAGGCACGACCGAATAATCATATGTGAACGCTCAGCCATTTTCGTATGTGAGTAATGATCACAAGTTCACAAGTTCTTTATGCTTACGTATAGGAAATGCCTTTTGAGAGATTATTGTAACCCTTTCACAGAGGAGAACCTTAAAAATGCTCATAATTCAATTTTTACGAAATCAATAATTATTAAGCCGTACACAGTCGTTCAGAAACATTTGGATGAAATCATATTTCATCACAGATCCCAGTATACTCATTTTACTGAAATGTCGCACTCCTTGGGCAACCGAAGCTGCGCTACAGCTGAAGTTGTTCTACTTTGCAGTAGCAGCTGAAGTGTGACGACATTTTGAAATCGTGAGACTTTATGTGGATATGATTGGTAAAAAGACCGAGTTTAGTTAGTGTATGCTCCGCACTTGTGAGGACTTTCTGAAACTCTTCGAATATTGAGTTTTAACCCCCTTCAGTTCACTTATGTCACGATCCATGTGAGAAATAAATTGTTTTTTTATTCTTCATTACATGCACATATTTCCGTCATTTATTTGACATTTTGACATCATGTTATTCAGAGTTCTCCAAAACATTAAATTCGGATAGCTTGGAAACTCGAGTCCGTAATTCAGTTTTATTCCCCTTATCATTTCTAAATCGATTAAGAACACAGAAATTCCAACAAATAACATTTTTGTAATCCATTATCAGATCTCATTTTATTCTCTTCACCTACACTGCTCACTCCATATGTATCTTTTCGAAGTAATTAAAGCTTTCTATTCACATTTACACAACAGTCATGAAACATTACAATACATGTGTTCTATGAATACAAGTTTTTGATGATTTGTTGTTGCGTTCTGGAGTCCTATCTACGAGATCGTTGTAGCGTTTGGTTTTCTCCGCTTCATCTCAGCCTATAGATAATGTCAGTATCTATAAATTTTCGATAGATAATTGCACAGAATTTCTTTATTCAACAATTTTATGGATAAATTTAGTTCCGGAGATATATAAAAGAGTACTTTGATAATGACACAAAAAACAGCGCAAACTACAATTATTTCAAGGTTACTTACATATCAGTGTATAACTAAAATCACGAAGAGACACTAGCACAACTGTAGTTTTATGTAACACTAATAAGCAGTGTGTCAGATTTGCAAATTTATAAGACTCAATCGCGAAAAACCTGGAGTTTTATCGGATTCGAACCAGTGCCAGAAACGCTACAGGCGCTCTACCACCTGAGCCAAGAAGTCATTCTAAGAGCTCAAAACTTTCATGTTCGGACTCAGTTACCCGTCCAACCCATTGTATCCTAAGGAATTCACAGAATGATGCAAGTGATTTTTTGGTTTCACGGTCACTGATCTTGAATAAAATGGTGACAAATGATAAGCGGACAAATTACAACTATTTTTATGATCGGCAGACAAACAAGTGGCGCCAACATCCGGAACGGAGATACGTTTTTGAAAATGAGCTATTGCTGGTAGAAAAGCATAGTTAAATTACCAAATTAGATTTCCAACCTGAAAACACCACAGAGAACCTAAAAATAATGACTAGGTCTAAACAGTTCACGCCGTGTTTCATGAAAAATTCAGGAACTTCAAATAATGCATGTTCTTTGCCTGTTTACTACCCCAATGTAATAAGTACTGGATAATTCCCCTACCGTTGTTTGCAAAAAAACTCATATCACGAATGAGTGCATGCGGAAACTGACCTTTTCGCACGAGTTTCGGTACTGACGCCATTATAATTTTTCAGTTTTATTCTCTGAACGATGAATGTGGCTCTGGTTTCACTTGTGGGAAAACATATTCTTGTCAAAGGCCAGGTTGGAACTTTTGTAGACATTCGTGGCGTAGCAACCATAATGTACACCATTTTGTTGATCTGACGTTGGGCATGACCTTGTCTAGACGATATTTAAACGCTCAAACACCTTCTCTTGCGAGTGGTTCTCATGCCGCCCAACCCCATCTTGAGGAGACACAGTGTAACTGCTCAGTTAACTGCAGTCTATAATCCCGCGATCAAGACTTCCGAGCCAACATAAAAACTATCGCACAAACACGACGATCAGAGGATAAAGAGTAGTGAGGATATGAGCTACCACCAGACTCGAACAGAAGAAATTTTCTGTGGAGAGTTCTTTTTTGAGGAAGGTTGGCCAGAGGGTATCCGAATGCAATCAAATGCGAACGGCGTTCGACTTATACCAACTAATGCCTTCATTACTCATCGGTTATTATCAGTGCTATTAATCATATTCACCGCAAGAATAATAGCGATAAGAAAAAATGCAAACGAGTTTGAAAAAAACCGTAGACATTATATTCTTTCAAAGGTAAGTTCGAATGAAACGAGCATCGCGGAGTACTGGGAAGCGGTCGGACGAAACAACTAGTGACATTTCGTCACACAAGTCTCCAAGTTTAAAAACCGATTTGCGTTGCCTTTGCAGCCAGTGTAGATGAAAGAAACACATCGCCATTCAGTAGAGTCAAATGTGTACATTGGGATTGTACTCCGACATGATCCTGGATCAGTCGGAAGCAAGCAATGCTCATCAATGTTCTCAGTGGTTTTCGTGGATGAAGCTGGAATTAAGATATTCAATGCATTTGACAGGGATAAAAATAGTTTGTTGGGCATATACGTTAGAAAAATAAAAATATTAGGGAACCATGTGACAACAATTCGAGAAACACACTCTATGAGTCGGTTGACAGGCCTATATATTGGATCCGGCTCCTGTGGGAACAGAAAAAAATCAAATAATCAGAAATGTCACACATCCGAGCCCTGAATGCTAATTAAGATGAGCTGTGATTCGGATTTCATATGCTCTAGCTCCTGGGACGTACTGTGGGTAAGATGGACTATTCAGCTAAAACCTGACTTTCTCAGAGGGTTGGATGTAATTTGCTTTGTCTCTGCTATAGCAGTCTTTGGAGCCAACAGCTAATAATATTGTTCCCCTAACCCGTCAACAGTGACGATCAGTATGAATCTTTTCATCCGATCCGAAGGGATATCATAATACCAAAACAGCATAACCATAAACCTGACGTGGTTACCGACGCCCCCGAATTCTAATCTTATCGATTGCTTAGCAAGATGAAGGTTGGAAAACTGTGACTGGCTAACACTTTTGAGTGAATTGTATTTGAACACACATCACACTGATTGCAAGTACTTCTTTAGAGAAGGCCCAATTCTAAAAACTCTGGATTGAAAACTGCGACCGGAGCAACTTACCAAGACGCGACACGAAAGTTACCAACTGAGCTGCCTGGAATGCTCGTATCTGGATCCAGCTACAAATGTTTAACCATAGATACACATGAAAACGCAACTTGAATGTTACACACTCACATCGTTCAAAACCATGACATTTTAGTATTAGATGACGTTCACAGAATAGTTTTCCCTCGTTTGTCTAGTTGGCCATAGTTGACCTGGCGACATTCTTCATTTGGTCGATTTAAGTAACACGTGCGGCTTATCATCCTAGATACAAATGATTGGAAAGAATGCAAAACTAAATACGCCAAACAAGTTTATTTTGTTCAATCTTTATAGACTGTCAGTTTGATGAAGAGGTGAAAGGTGTCGGAAAATACTGACCGCGTTTGACTAATGTGTGCGAACGTCACTGACTATCCATGTATACGGTATTACCTCGAACTTTCAGAACACCCTGGGAAATTAAAAGATAGCTATACTACCCAAAATGAACACACGCCTGTTTTGGGGCGCAAAGGAGCCAGCATGATGGAACTTCCGACGGATGTGCATAATATCTTTCGTTGCTTCTCACCTGGCAAGTCTGGATCGCCTGTTGGTCTGCTGTTGGAGCCTGACTGTGGACGGTTCACAGTCGCTCGGATGACGTTGAATGGACCAAAACCGTCTGGTTATTAATCTCACTGGATTATGGTGCGCCAACAGGGCTTTTGAAACTTCAAGCGGATTTTCACTCTAAGGTTTTTCATTGATGAATGACACATATCTAGTCTGTTAAAAGCACTAGTATGGAAGATCTGTGAAACAGCGATAACGGTTTTTTAATACGTTTATCAGATAATCTCTGGCGTTTTGTGTTCAGTATACTTGGAGCTATCAACGAAATACCGTATCTGGCCCCTTTTTGTCTTGGGGATAGTCTTAACAACGTTGCACTTGCAGTAGGGGAAAAACAATTTTGATGCTTCAGGGACAACAACGAATTGGTTGGAATTAGTTAAACAGTCTTAGTGCACCAGACAACTTGAGGGGCATGTCTATTTTTTGGCTTTGTAGTCCGTAGGGAATAGAAAAATTTGAAATAATCAGACGTGTCATGCGCCTGAAGCATGAATTCTAATTAGGTTAAGCCCTCCTGTTGGGATTACGGATTTTGTTGCCAGGTTCATACTTCTACGACGTTCTTTGGACACACGGGGACTTTATTCAAGGTTATGTCTCATTAACTAAACATAAAGAACTCATCACATTTACCACTTTCGCCTTACTTCATATACCTTAATGAACTAAAATGTTCCTTCTATTGGACATGATCGGGCTAGTAAACTTCGGTTTTTATTACAAATTTGCTGTCCTGATCAAACACTCAGCTCTTATACTTCGTATGTCCGTTCAGGTGCACTCTCAGTGGGTGCTACGCTGTGATGGCGCAGTGGCTGTTGTAAATTGTTTCAATATAACTAATCACGGTCAGCGTCGACCACCTCACTTTCTACTGATCGTCGTTCGTTTACTCAGGCACGTCTCACGTTTTCGATTGCAGTGAATCGAAAATAGGTTAACCTTGGCAATGCAATGTTTGATGATTCATCAAGTCATGCCAACAACTTGCAGAATCTTGCTGCCACAACATTCTTGCAAATGCTCAGTGAAACGTTGATATATTCAACTTAGCTCATCTGAGCGTTGCCAAAAGTATGTGCCCCATCTGGAACCATGTCTCGGTGTCCCGAGGCCGAATCGCGAAGCGTACAAAGGGTGATAATGCGGTTGACCAGCTGTAACCCAGTCCGAAATACGCATGATAGCGCCAGAGGTAGCAGTGCGTCGACCGTTAGCCATGATCAAATGAAAGGCTAAGTAAACCGCCCCCAGGAGGTGGGCACATTGTTTGTCCGAAAATGTGTCATTTATGTGAGAATATCCATTAGAAAAGCACTGCCGCTTTAGCCAGGGGATGTGGGCAAACATGTTCTACGTTCACTTTGCGTCATAATCGAATTCACTGAAGTGTACGTGGCGTGTGTCCATGTTGTTTGCTCTCAAATCCAACATTCCCCCTCACCTGGGAGGAGACCCGTATGTCTGGTTCTGCAGCATGGAGCAAGCAGCTGAGTGGACGCTGAGCCAATCAACACGAGACGAAGTACTACTTAGGTTCGAGCGAAATGGAACTCGGGTTGTTGGCCGACTTCCGAATGCATGACCGCTGAATATCTTGGACCAATTATTGCAACAGGCCGGTTTGATCGAACAATCCTACCACGTCAAACCATGCGCAAGTCCTCACTCTAACCAGCCTAGAAAATTGCCTAAACGAAAGAACCAGCAACAAAACGCGACGGCTTGAAGCGGAGTGCACGGTTGAGCAAATAACACTCGCATGAGTGAAGCAAGTCGGTTTGATGATTGGTCCGAAATCGACTAGACCTTTCACTCCAAGAACGTTAACAGAGAGACCGTAACTGTAACAACAAGTAGAAACCTCATTAAACATATCAGTAAATAGGACGTGTCCAGACTACTTCCGTTTACCTCCTAAAATTCGTTTTATACGACTTTTTCTGCAGATAATATGACGGCCATTGCACCCAATGCAATGATATATCGTCCTGTTTTGTCTTTGAGCCCATCCATTCGACTGTGCCATTGAGTTGATGAAACAAAGTGGGTAGTGTTGAGTAATGCGTTTTTGTAATCCCCTATCCGTTTTACCAATGTTAACATCGCTGTATCTGCAATTAAATTAGTACCTAACATGAGCGCGAGAACACTGCTGAGTTGCATATTGCGCTGGCTATATCCAGTCATCCAGTTTCAGGTGGCATGAGCAATTCAACGGCTTGATATGCACATCTCAACGTAGATCGTGGTCTAAACGTATGTTACCCCCTAACTGGCGAAATCAGAATGGTGACACTATCTCATGAATTAATTACTCCGATTGTTTGACTAACCTTGCCTTGATCTGAGAAACCGTTAGCAAGTGATGTTTCCTCTCCATTATTCCATATTCTTCTTTATTGTGTCCAGGCCACAACTTACCTAGCACACGTCAGCATCGATTTTTGTATCGATTTCTTTTGTCCCGACATACGAAACTGACTTTAACAATCCAAAGTGTTAGATTAATAGCTTCTGAAGTTCTTACTGCGGAGATGACGTCTGAGAAAGTGCAGTTTAATGGCCAATGTAGTCATTCCTTATCCGCCTACTCCGCCGATCAAACCGAATATTCCTGTTGCTCAGGTTTGATACGTTCGTGCGCAGCGCTGTTCAGCTTGGTATCACCTCCTTGTACGTTCCGTTATTCGCCAAGTTCTCTGTTCCCTGTTGAACTAGTCAACTTACGGCTTGTGACATAACAGGTGTCATCATGATCAGCCAATCACAGATTCTGATTCCTTTAATATTGATGTACATCTATAAATGCGGGTTTTTGTTTGATGAATAACAACTGCTTATTACAACCAGTACGGAGTTTTCTCCTCATTATTTGCGTGGGGGTTTCAATTCAAGTAAGATTTCCAAGGTTATTCGAAGTCCCTAATTCCGAGTAATACACATTTCCTTTAAGAAATTAATGTTTTACGACGAGGTATCCAGATACTGTCGACACAAACGGTAATATTCTCAACCAAATCCCTTTGGTGTATGTGAGGCTGGCGATAAATGCTGGGTGAACATCCGATGTGGTCTGCACAGTATGAACATGGTTGAGCCGACTTTTGGGCTAAAAACTTTGACATTCTAGTACACTATACAACAGCTGTTGACACTGCCTTGAAAGCCTTTCACTATCGAAAAGGTCGAAACCATTATTTCAACAAGAGACTGCATCACCGCACTCTGCAAAGTGCTCAAAACTCCCGGACCAAATCGAGGCAAATGTGTCCCTCATGCGACGTACATACTGGATATGTGCAGATTCTATTGAGGTTTTCGGTCCAATCTTGTGTGTGTACGGAACGAATTACAGTACTTGTGTGATGGGGACGAGCGACCGCCCCATACTACTCACACCGCCACTAATCAATAGTGGGGCGACAGCACGGGTTTTGCCGTCAAAGTGACCGCAGGAAAAACACGGGAGGAAAAATCACATCAACACAAAAGTGCAGTATGTCATGGAATAGTTCTGGTTACGCAAGGAGCTGAGCATTAGCGTCTGCGACAGCCGAGACCTTCTGGGACGATTGCCATATGCAAATGAGTGTTTTGTTTCATGTCCTATTTGAACACCTAACCCGTGTTGGTTTCCTAAGTAAACAACCTTTGCGCCATCCGTGTTATTGGCTCGCAACACTCGTAGCAACGGGACATACGGAACTTCAACGACAAGACAATGCTTTACTCGGTCAGTTCCATCAGATAAGAATGCCAACATCAATGCTGACCGATTTTTGAGAAGCTAGAAATTAGTTGTTACTCAAAAAGCAATTTGGTTTTTGTTCAATCTATCCTTTAAAACGGTGCTAACAGGTGCTCAATGGGGAGTGCTCTTGAACCAACCCATAGTTTATTTCCGAAAGTGCGCTCTTGTGTAGCAATAAGACGGAGACTCACTTCCATGGACTGCTTGCCAATATGTACTACTGTAATTACATACTTTAGTCATATCCATTAAATTTTGTTATTATTGTTATCATCATATTATTGCTAGTACTATTTTTTGAAGCAGTGATTCCTCTTGAATGAGTTTAATAGGAGTGAGTAGCAGAACGTAAAATGTCTTGTACAGAGACATCTCACCTGACTCGTATCAGTTATCACAGCGAAAACGGTACAAGTTATTTATGGTGAATGAACAAGATAACATGAGAGATAAAAACAGTACGTTTGTTTCCGATGGGTCATTGATGTTTTAGATGTGATGGCATGATAATGTCATTACTGACAATGTTAGTATTGATGTGTAAACCCCTAGAAATACGGGTCAAAGGTTAAATAGTGAAAGTTGGTGGTCACAGTGGCTTGGATGGTGAGAATCAGAGTTTAAGGTGGACTCTCCGATTACTGTCTGATTAAGACAGAAGCAAATGCAGAAAACAGTGGAAGGAAGCACAGCAGAAGAAATTGAGAGTTACCAAGATAAAGCAAGGAAGATGATCATTTGTTTATGCGCACAAAGAACATAGTTGGTTCCGTGAATTCCTTTATCCTCCGCAAATTTCAAACCTTGCCTTGATTTTGGATGTTACATTATTTGAAAGACCGTAGTTGACTCAGCTTTGTGCCCAGTTTCTTTCAAGTGTAGTTATGTCCGTCCATTGTAGATAGTTTGTACCATTTTTATTACAACAGCTGATGAGAAGCGGACGAAGTGTCCTTGTACAAGACAACGTATGCCGTACTCCTCGCCCTTATTATTATATTACTATTATACTGCCTATATTGAATGTATTATACTTCGCGTTGAATTATTATTGTATCATGTATACTGTACTATATTATCACCATTGCTAAGTGCTATCTGTTTGATACATCTGGATAAGTGTCCTCATTGAAACATGCTGGATCAGTTTAAATTTTTGGCACAAGCATACTTATACATTTCAGTAGAATTTAGAAGTACATTGAAGATTAGTACGGATAAGTCTAACAACGAAGACCATGTTGATGATCACATATTTTGCACGCAGTCGGACAATACTTCTGGAATTTGTCGTTTTATGAAATTCAGTTTGAATACATTTATAAGCTAATAATAAATGTAATTGTTTACAGATGCATGGAACTTGCTGATTCAAGAAAAAACGACATAGTTAAGAGAGTATACAAAAACTGAGAGATAACGTACACTGTTAGGGTTTGTGTGACAAATGTGTAACTGTCGGACACGACCAAAAGTGTGGTATTAGGAGTGGGGCAATATTCGTAAGCATATACATAAACGTATATATATATATATATATATATATATATATATATATATATATATATATAC
>JTDE01004433.1:40546-55000 GCA_014338405.1 Paragonimus skrjabini miyazakii
GTATATATATATATATATATATATATATATATATATATATATATATATATACGTGTACACGTTAGAAAGTCGGTACTGTGCTCAGTTTCTCCTCAAAAGCGCCAACTTGAGTAACAGGGGTCAGCACAAAATCCCGACAATCAAATCCCCGATATTTCTTGATCCTCACAGTTCAATATTTTTATAAATTTCACACAGTATCGGGATAATAGCATTTACGGAATTGCACTGAAAATTGAGTCCTTCCTACTGTTGTTGTAAGATTTGTAATCTTCATCCATCAGAATTATGCAATTTCGTGGTTAGCTCTGAGCCAAACAGATGATGACGGCTATTGATAGGGAGACACAAATGTTCACCGCTGATAACGATCACGTAAATCTATCAGTCCTGAAATGGCTTCATGCCATTGTTTATGCCGTTTTGTTCTAAACAAATAATAAATGTCATTCAACTTGCTTTTGCATAACCCTAATAAACACAATTTCTAGTTTTCAGGGTCATAAACCGTCCGGACCATGAATGTCTCCTACAGTCTGTATCACCAATATGAGCAAGAAGAGCTGCAGAAACCATGTTAGGTTTCGTTGTACAAAAACAACTCCATTCTTTGCGATCGCAGGATTGTTGTGCAAAATCATACGCCCTTGTACACTCGCATTATAAATACATAGTAGTCAAATGCTTATTTTAACTGAGACAATTGAAAATGAACAAGTTTTTAATCGACACAGTTCATCGGTGTACAGCATTTGTTGTCAAAGTACTGTAACATTCAGTTCGAATATCAACTCAGTCACCACAAACTGATTTCTAATTCCCGCGTGAAATCATGTTCTGTTCAGGTAACAAACCCATATCCGTATTTATGTTGACAGAGGATCTGTAAGTTGGCGGAAGTTGACACCAGTTATTAAGTTATAGGTGATTAGATGTGAACAGTATCGTGAAAGGTAGCTAAACGGAGAATATTGATTACACTTCTGACAATCGTCAAAAGTCAGTTCTCTGTGAGTAGGCTCGTAAAATCATACCTTCGGGAACGAGGTAGGTTTGGGGGAAGGTCCAGTCTCGCCAGTCTCCGTTGAACAGTTTGGCTCAATTTAGTAGTAAATCGAGAAAAAGAGTCACTGTCCTTGAGTACGTCTAACTAGGTACTACGTCCGATATCCAACTTGTTCAAAAGACAAATACATCTGTCCCACTCTAACCCCGACTGCTGGACTACTCGATCACATCTTCCAACAAACTGGATATCAAGAAATGGTGAAGAACTGTCATATTCTTCATCAAGTCACGCGATACAAGTACGCAAGTGATTCATCATGTTTATTGCTGTCTACGTTTGTTGCCGAATATTTGCAATAGCAAGTAGGTCGTCGGCGTATCTACTGCATAAGGGAATTCACTAACTTAGGGGATTGATTTTTATACTCAATGACAAAACGGCTGGGATTAATTGCGGGTTAATCCGCATACTTGCTTGAGATATGACAGGCGCTCGATGGACAGGGGACCCACATGTATATTATATAGCCTGCTCACGAACGAATTGCGTTACCCCTGATCTTCGGATGTACGTCTTCTTTGAAATGTCGAAGCGGTTGCTATGAGAATACAAGGGCCCTATCTATGTAATCAAAAGGAACCTTCTGTCAATTTCTCATTGTCCTGAAAGTGGTAAGGTCTGTGCGTCATCAGACGATTATTCTTTCATCATTGTTGGCTGGGATTTTATTTGATAACCTTAACTATCCGTAGTGAGCACTCTTAAGGATACAACAAAATGGATCAGAGCATAAATCATGAAACATATCCTTATTGACTTCATTTTTCCACGTCACTATGAAGATTGTATGCTTTGAATTTTCATACGTATTCTCTTCCGATCGAAGATCATGCCACTTGCGGGGGTAGCTTTCATTACCCCGTGTCGATGCTCCACGTCCTTGACCGGATGTACAAGTCTAGTGAGGTGAAGCGATCGTACACTACTACTCACATCACTGTTATTGTAGCGAAAAAGCGTCTAATAAAGCACAATCTTTATTGTCCAACACGCTAGTTACCATGCTACACACACTCGCGATTTTGAATCACAATTCCAGTCCACAACATGCCCGGTTTCCGCTCACACGTCGTGTGCACTTCTGCGTGGTTTGTATGTGATCGGTGCCTTCTATCCGGGGATTTTCCGCCTGCTATTCCTCGTCCGTTGATCCGATTTCGTTGAGCAATGGCTTATCCGGTCGCTCGTGTTGTTCTCCGTCTATCCATTGTGGGATTTGACCGTACTCCACGACTGCGTGGGGATATTTCTGCGAGTGTTGGAATAAGCACGTCTCCGATTTGGTCATCCATCCTATTTTGGCTGCCATGTCTCGCCCGTTGGTCCGATCCGGTCGAGCGATGACTCATCGCTCACGCCGTCCTCCATCTGTTCGCTTTAGGTTTTCGAACACACACACCCCTGCGTTGAGGTATTCCGCCGAGAGCTGAAATACTCGCACCTCCTGCCTGACAGTCCACCACATTACTCAGTAGTGGGCGCCAGAGCAAACGTTTTGACATTGAAGTAATCGCATGAAAAATATCAGAAGAAACATCAGAGTGCAGCATCGCATGAAATGGTTCTTTGCATGTAAGGGAGCGTAAAAGAACTGAGCATTGACGTCTGTGGCTACCGTGACCCTCTGGGCCCAGTATCGTATGCAGAGGAGTGTTTTTGTTTGTTGTCTTGTTGAAACGCATAACATACCTGTTGCTTTCCTGAAAAAATAATCCTTATGCCATCTGTGTTCTTGGCTAACAACACAAATTCGGAGTGTCCCAGATTAGGTTAAACCATATCAGTCCGACCTCATCCTATCTCAACTGGTTGAAATTATGAATATGAAATGTAATCAACAAAGTTTATGCTTGTGCTGAAGCTTGGGGGTAGATCATAGTTAGTCTTTGATGACCTAACAAATTCAACGAGGTTAATTTATTTCACTGATATGCTCGGGAAGGCCACAAAGTCGTCATGTCGGATCATAGTCAAGATGGTTAATCGGAAGAAGGATTGGTTCACCCTTCTAATTGTATTTAGGCTTCATTTAATATGGATAGTTGTTTCGTCATCTGCGTGCTGTGAACTACCAATCGCCTGAGTCCTGTGCTGACTTTTTTGGGATTAAGAGCTCGTACACTTTGTGGGGTTTTTTATATAGTAAAAACCTGTTTGATCCACGGTCTGTTGAAGGTTGAAGATGATCTAACAACAAACCAATCCTACGTCATTTTGGAATATAACATGGAGAGATATTTATGGCTTCCTAATCAGTAGTAGAGCAATCAGACTGCAACTTGTGGCATCACACATGCTATTGCTTTCAACCAACGATAGACTCCGGTTTCCATAATGTAAGTGTGGCCCTAGAAATCAATGTCCTTGTGCCAAGAATATCAGTCGCCTACTACGAACAACCAGAAATGTTTTCCCCACTATTTAGGCTGGAGGTTTGAATTCAGGCACGATACCTGAAGTCATCTAAAGTTCATAATTCTGATTATTACAGATGACCGTTTACTATCCGCCATAAATGGCACCGCTATCATCCTCAATGAATATCAGTGAGGTAACCATTGTAGTAAACACGATTCAGCTGCACTGTCGTTTTGTTCCAACTCTCAGGTTCAAAATTGTCCGCCCAATTCTTCAGGACTGTATATCTGGTAGAAATTGAGCGAAGACTCTCATTGACAGCCCCACAAACCGAGCCTGTCAACAACTCCAGTGAGTTGCCGAATTCACTTGGGGATACCAAACTGTTGCGAGACGCACCTTCTAACGAAGCTGTCAAGACGAATTGCGCCATATCGATCGACCGATCCACTTTCGGGCGGATTGTTCTGTATTACTCTACTGAGCCAATCAGATTGCAGTTGTGTGATCGGACGGCTGTAAGCTATCTGGTCTGTGTTTTCTCACATTCGTTTACTGATGCCCCCTTAACGTGACTTGTCCTAACGCAGTGACTGTCATATATTACGGACGAGTAGACGGGGATTTGGTTAATTCCAAGTTGAACATCACCCACAACTGATCGCAGCAGTCACATATGATAATTCGGTCGTGCCTAACGTGATTGCCAATGGCGTAGTGGTAAATACGGTTGCCTCATGAACAACGTGTCCGTGGTTCAAGTCCTGGCAGTGGCGACGATATGCTCTAATGAGAGCGAAACTTGAGTCTAGTGTTTCTTTTCGAAAGGGACCGACTGAGAAGTCTATGGGGATGCGACAGCTGCGATCAATTGTGGGTGATGTTCAACTTAGAACTGTCATATATGACCGTTTCGTCTGATTCGCCCTGCGTCTGACTGCCATATAGGATCGTCTCGTCTGATTTGCGCTGTGTCTTGTCGGACAGGTATGCTAATCGCTTCGTCCTATATATTGAAAGTTCTTGTCGCCTCAACCGGACTCATTTTTCCAATTAACGGTATTAACACGTCTTTTCTTCTCCTCATCTCTGGGTTAAACAATCGAGCGCGTCATAAAAGAGACAATCCAATACAAACATTATGCTCGAGTTTCTTTGAAGTGTCCCCTTCATCGATGGAAGCATTTAATTTTCCAGGCTGCAGATCATTACGGATCGTCAACTGTATCTCCCGGTTTAATTCCGTTGCAATCAGTTGAAGTCCATGGTTGACACTGAACGACCTCAGTAAGTTAGAGAAAAATAAGAACATATCAGTCGCCTTGCAGAAATCCATCACTAAACAAAGAAGACGTACAAGTAAAGTATGAGAAACCGGATCAACAAATGTGATCACAGTGAGGGGAGTACTGTAAAGCATTTAATGCGACGCTCAATAGTCATCTATTGTGATTTTCCTATTTCGTTTTTATTCTATGCATTTTTGGCTAATATCTTTTTTTAACGCTTATCGGTCAGTGGCTCACAACTTAAAAGCAAACCATGATATGTTCCAGCTACTTTGAGTGCCTTCTTCGTGATCAAACTTGCTTTGAGATAGGAACGGAAAGATGTGATCAGCCTAATGATTGTTGCTCAATCTATTTGTGTATCACAAAAGGGAACTAGTTCAAGCCAACAATGATAAAAAAACTCATTCAGATCAGACTTATCGTGCAACGCTCCAATATTGCAACGTTCACCGTTCTACTATCACGTTTCATTTACAAACCCGACAGGAACAGTGAGAAAAGACCACTTTTTAGCCAAAGATCTTTCTGACAGAGTGCATACCAGCAGGTGCTCGGATTCAACATCAATTACCCATCCTTTCCGTAGTAAATAATCAAAAAGACAAAGGCTGCACTTGCCCACTTTACTTATCGAGCTCATGCGAACCAATTGTGACATCGAGAACAAACTAATCAAATTCTTCCCGACCACGATCGTCTCTTTTTGTACCAATTTGTGCTGAAAAGCACCTGGAACATTTAGATTATTTTTTCGAACAGGACAGTACGTTGGACAGACAGATATTGTATACATGTAATTCCGGTGGGAGTTGGTCAGTTAAACAGTGACATGGATTATATTGATCAGCAGAAACTTCAAATTAAATGAGCAAGGCGCAGGATGGTAAATCATTTTTTAAAACAACTTAAAATATTGTCAGTCCGTTGTTTTGGAGCTGATCGTTAATCAATAAGGTTTGGACATAATTGAGAATTGGTTAATTGTGAGCGATTATGAGAACCGTAAACGATGGCACATTACTACAGCTAAAAGTCCAGTCGTGAGTGAAACTCAGCATTAATCTATCATCAACACAATCAAAAAGCAGGGGACCTGACAAAGATAGAGTAGAGCAATACTCATTTTTTCACAATCCATACGCAACAGTATCATTTACTATCGTTATACTTCATTCTGTGCACTTGCTTTAACTTTGGTAACAATTACCACTGTAATCTTTGCCAGTCAATTTCGATTCAACAGGATATAGAAAAAATAATGTAGAGATGCAGTAAACGTGTTTGTAGTTGGCAGCTTGATAGCTGGAATGTTTACGGGCGGAAGATTATAATTCACTTCCAATGGGTTACAGAATGCTGAGGAGAATGCAGCTCATTTTTGTCTTGGCAACCGGAAATGCCGCTAAATATCAATATTTGGACAACAACAATGTTTGTCCTAAAACGAATGTTAAAACATAGATGGAGTGATGAGAGAACAATACACTGTGGGGATTAAAATAGGTTTCTTGCGTTTCAGTACAAAAATGATGGTAGTGTGCTTGTATTAATCCTATGTATAGCACATCAGAAGGATGATTCGATGAAAGTGGGAAGTTGATCTGCTGTCAGTACCGTACAGATAAGATTGGTCTTCGGACGAACATTAATGAATGTTAAGCGCTAATTCGAGAACTCAAAAGGATAGTTTCCACTGCTCCGCTATGAAACAGCATATTTTAGGCTCACTCTGGACTTTGTACACATGAACTGAGTGTGTTGTTTGCTATTCGGTCAGCGCTGTGAAATGATTTTTACACCCAGTTATGCAGCCACAAACGTCTGAGAGTAATGCCCGTGTTACGCGACATCTGAGTGGTTGTAACTTTAACTTCACTCAGTAATATCGTGACTGATCTACGTGAGATCAATAATCACAAAAAACGCCTTGTGCAACATTCTGAAAACTGAAGGACAGTAAGAAATCGGAAGTTTCAAATCTACATTCCAGCTTACAGTCAGACGAGTACTGTAGTCTTGTCGTAAGTCACTCACCATGATAGTCATCTTTATACGGAAGGGTTCAATTTTAGCAGAAGACAGTTCTGGAAGTATACTGCCAAGTTAACTTGTAATCCTCCTATGACGGCCACTACCGCAACGGACTGCCTATATTTTTTTAAGCAAATCGTCAACCAGGTTGAGAACCTTTACATCGAGGGCGGGTGCACAAGCACATGAACAGCCGCGCAATGGGAACACCATATTCACTCGGGAATGTTGGAAGCGTTGTTCACGATATCACAATGGGTTCAAATGGGACGTACAACAAAGCGTTAAGGCGCAGTGTTTGCCCTTGGCTAAACCAACACTGGTAATCCCATACCATCACATTGGCTACAGTGATCCAAGCCGAATCAGGTCACTGACAGCCTAATGAGACAAACTCTGAACTAAGAAAATGGTGACGGCAGGGGACGGTAAAAACTTCTACTGGTCAAACCCCACCTCATGAACGGAAAGTAGATCAACGATATAGTGATTATGTATGTCACTCCGGCAGTCCATACTTGACGCTTCAGGCTACTATAGAAACCGAAAGTCAGATCGCCCCAATGATTTCTATCTGTATAAGGGGTCCGACTGTTTATCCAAATTTTGCAAACGCTTTTTTCATTATTTAATTCGCTGTCATTGTTTCCCTGGCCTTATACTAAAAATTGCATAGAAATAGTTCGCATGACTCAAACTGTGTGGGTTGAACACGAAAAATACCTAATTCATTGTGTTAACCCGCTATATATACACTTTGGGAATTCTGCATCAAGTTTCCAACGCTTATCGACCGATGTACAGAACGGGATATGCTTTGTTAAGTCGAGCGAATTAAAGAATCTGGTGTACATTGTCCAGCTAAAGAAGATGACTGACCAAATGGGCGGCATTCATCAAAAGTCACGTAAGTAGCACTAGCTGAGAATTTAACAGCAGCAGCAGCAGTAGCAACAAATGGCTGTGGTTAGGTGAACATAAATAAGGCAGTTGTGAGTGTAGGTTACATAAACGTCTGATACTTTCGGGCTAAAAGTGGGTATTTGTGCTAAACTTGATAACGAATCCTCAGACGGATGCAAACCGGCTACCCATACGTACTGGATATTTCAGCATGCCTCCATCCAACTTAGAACAAACCAATCCTAAACATCTGTTTAGTATTGTCAGATCTTAAGCAGGGCTGGAGATATGGGCTAACCCTAATGACAAACCGCCCAAATTTCACACCATTTATAACTCCGCTGAGCTAAACTGGTGATCGTACGGCCCGGTTATCGATTCAACCATCTTGGATTGCAGCTAAGCCAGCCATTACAATAATGTGATGCACTATTCTTGTTGGATCAAATGATCAGCTCCTGTTGAACTGTATTATTTCAGGTTTGTTAATGAACAAATTTCGTCGGCTAGAACTAGCGAAAGGCACTGAGAGTAGACGAAAAAAAGGTTATATGCTTTGGGAGAGGCGAGAGGATCAGTGTTCAGTGAGCACGCTAAGTAAGGATGTTACACTTTTCTGTTAAACTAATTTTGGTATACCTGAGCACGTATGTATTTCTAATTATGTAGATACTGACCTAGTTTTCATTAAAGAAACCACAGAACGTCGGACGACACAGACCTTTCCCATTACTCAACGTACTGCTGGATTCAACATGCTGGATTCCATGTTCCTGAGCCAGTTATAAGCATCTATCGATTTGCGAGTTATTTTATGTGTGTACTATAAACAATTAGGTTGTGATATTTCGTTAGTTGACGGAGATAGAGACTAGAGGAAGACCAGTGTGCATTACCATTTAGATACAGAATACGAGCCACGTGCTTGTCATGTTTAGTTCACGACAGTTAAGTGCAACCTAAGCCCCATTCATCATACCAGACAAAATAAGTAACCATGCATTTTGGTTCGATTTTAACGGGAGTTAAAACAATGTGTATCACTTCCCATCAACTGTCCGGTAGTATTTACTCTAATTCAGCTCAGTAGGTGTAATTAAGATGTTTACTGACTGGAAATGCTTCTTGTGAGGAAAAAAATCGCACTTCCAACTATACACATTTGTCAGAAAATGTTGCAAGGGTTCTGGTGAAAAATCTGTCAGCCTTTTAAAAAAATTGTGATGGAACCGTACAGTGAACAAAATGGACTATTTTCCTTCTTCAAAGGTATAAAATTGAGACATTTTATTGTGAAACTATCACGAGCTCAAAATGATTGTTATGTTCATAAATGTTTTCATAGTATCTTAGCCGACTTTCACGGGGCCTTGAGTAGGAAAATAATTAGGCTATTGTGTAGGTAGAACGTATTTGCAGTTAGAATATTCACAAACTAGAGCAAACTGCCCAACGGCATAGGCACGGATAAACAGGGTATCGAATTCAAAACACCACTCGATCGGCATACAGCGTCCTAAATGGAATTAAGCGGAACCGGTCAGTCAAGCTCAACTCGCATCACAGTTGCCCGTTGTCAAGGTCACATGTGCTTATCTCGCTCCGGTGTCTTTCGACCAGAGTTCACGTTCACACTCGCTCACTCACATGCGCTTTTACACACCCAAGGCTAATTGCACCCTCACATGCATTTAAATTGTCTCACGCACACGTGATTCACGGCGGCGTGACTAGCCGAGCAACAGCGAGAAAATGGAGTGCTCCGGCCTCCCCTCTCATACGGCCTAGATTTACCATACTCCCTCAACGCTGAGCACAATTGGTCTAGGTTCCTGTTATCATAATCATCCTCATTACAAAGACCACCATCAAAGACAGCCCATCCCTGAGGAAGAAACGACCTGAGAGAATGCAGTTTTCCTAAGGAACTCGGCGATGATAGATACTTGCCTGCATGCATGTCTTGCACTTATGTTTATTCGTCTGTTTGTTAATGAAGGTGTCGATCCAAGTTCAGCGTCGTTCTGCTCGATTGTGTGATGCTTTACACAGCTGCTTTGCTTGGTTAGTGCTGTTTGGACTATTGACAGAATCGTTCATTTGGAACAAACGAGATTTGCTCTTCCGAAAAGCAAACTGGTTTTTTCAAGAGTTGTTTGCCCGTCCTGTTTAGATACTGATTGTTGGCTTTGGCAACAGAGTAAGCCGGCCCAACTACTTTTTTCTTGTTCAGCTAATTTGGAAATATACGGTTTGCTGTTTGTCTAAACGTAACTTCTTGATTCTTTCCCGCTAGGATTGTGCACAAAAATTAAAGACAATCAACCTTTAGAAAGAACACGGTACATTACCATACGCCAATTTCCTAAATGAGAAGAGCAAGCTTTGAAAATGTGGGAGTTTACAATTATTTACAGCCACGTCTATACTCAGATTTGGAATTTCAAGTTTTCAACACTGTCAACAAACAGTCTAGTTATATATCAGAATAGAGCGTCGCCAGCAAGGTAGAGCTCCCATATGGCTCTCACAGTTCCGCGTTATTATTTAAGCCTATTTCACAGATAACACGATCAAACAAAGACGACATTCATGTCATTAAGTTCGATTTGTCGTGATCTCACCCAAAGTCTCCAACCACCTATCCTGTGTATCATGAGGGTCCCAGATCTGGAGACGAACCTGATTTACAGTGGCCAACTGCCTGGTGAATACTTTTACGTCCACCTGGCACATTACGCCAGTTGACCACAGTATCGCAAAGATTGTTCAGTGTGGCAGGCCACTTCGTGGCGTTCTTAACAAATAACTTGATGACCTAAGAATGTACATACTAAAAGATTGAATAAACAACTCGTTCGACATTCACTGTCAAATATCTATTTCCTAACCACATCGTTGCTTATCAGTTGGTATCACCCGACACCCGAGAATGAATGCATAGACCCATGGTCAAATATCTTAAGATGGTTCATTCGAGCAAAACGAGTTACTTAAGCGTATTTCGCGTTGAAACAAATAAGCGACAAGCATAGCCGAGTCAACCAATCGAAAAGCTAAGACTGCGGGACCAAATAAATTTTTTAAGTTTACTACTATTTCTTGTCTGTAGAATAAGCCATGGCAATACAATAAGATTAAGATTGCTTAGTGTCGCGCTCGTTGTATTCTGGCTTTCACTTCAACGCGAATCACCTTGCCGCATGCTAATTTATTTGTTTCAGAAATGATCGGCGAGGTTTGGACACAACAACTGTTGAGATCTTTGGAGTTAGAACTGCTAAGAGTGCACTCTAGATCAGGTTGGTAAGCATGCCTTACCGACAGCCTGGTCCGAATCTCGATAGTCAACCGTTGTGGTCAATGGGATTGTTGCCCAGCCAAAGGAGCAGTAAACTGATGATGTATCAACGCATGGTCTAATTCCAAATATGAATGACAGTCCTGAATGGGATCGTGCCACCTGTAATTAACAACTATGTGGTCCATCAAAACCCAAGTCTGATTTAGAAATGGAAAGAGTCAGGCAAAACAATAGCACACACGACATCTAAAACTACTGCTGGTTAGAAATAACTCGTGCACGATACACACTTGAAGCAGTCACCTGCCATTTTCCGATTGATATGGGTCTACCTTAGACTTACCACTCAGTCGAGGTGCTATATCGCCAAGTCGGTTGACATAGGCGTTCATATCCCCGGCCAAAATGACTAAATCAGGACAGCGTGTTGACCTAAGGGGATAGCCAGGACCGATGAAAAGGCAGTCTTGGCTGCAGTGGCAATGTAGTCATGACGGGAAAATATGTGAAGAGTTGGTTTTAACAGAACATTCCAGGTAGAATGTGAAGAGTTCACTGTTAACAAAAATCTAACCTGTCAACGCTGCTGCGGCCGTCATGCTGAGGACTGTACCTGCTTCAGCTCGGTCAGCAGCGGCGATCGTGAAGTCACCTGAAATACCTGACCAGTATCAAGTAGATAGAGTGGATGCTGTCAGTTTGATAAATTGAGTGCTGTCCTTGATTATAGCCTTTAAAATGTAGCAGATTAAAACATTCAGTGAATCTAACGTTCGCGAGAGATCGGCATATTGATCTATCTGTTTCAGAGGGTGAACGGTGAGAGCACCTATGTTAGTTCACATTTTGAATTTAGACACGAGACAATGGAGATCGGAGGCTGTGTGGTAAGTGCTGGGACTTACCGGGTACCCACGGTGTTAATATGAATAGCTATATTTGTAAAGTACTTACCAGAAATTGGGACCGGGAGGAACCTGAGAACGAACAGCAGTGATACGTCTTCGCCTATCCCTTCTCTCTTTCAAAAATGATATCAGCCTTCTTCCAACCAAAAACGGAGAATCAAGGGACTGTAGTTAGTCGGGCTTCTAATTAATGACAACCTGCAATGAATTACTCAATTAGTGTGATCATCACATCGTCCACTCTAGCCTAATATGTAACCGCATCAAGGTCCAACCCCGTTTTGGCGGTCATTGTCAGCAAGTGCCCGTAATGTTTTGTCTGATGTTATATCTCGATACAGATCCATACAGCCTTTTATTTTGTTCATAACAGACCCTTCTGTTTTCCGAAATCGGTGAATAGATTGTAAGCATTTGAAAGTAACAGTAATAAATCTTCTTTTCACTTAAGATACCACCTGGGACAATTAACGCGAGTCACGTGTTTTCAGCTTACCTTCTTTAGACATTCCCACCCGTTACCATATCTGCTTGTCCGTCAAAATGATGCATTGTTTTCGATTCTGAGAAATTTGCACATCATTCGATCTCTCACACCATTTGTACACATTTACTCACTCCTTCCCTCATTTCTGTAACCGAGTTAGTACAGTTTATCTGCCAAACACCACAAAGACAGAAACGCGTAAATCTAGGGATAAAGTGATACTGAGTTCTGAACGCTGAGTGTCACGTATTGACAAATGCTCCACCTAGCCGCTTCAGTATGTTTTACTTTGCCTTTGTCTAAGACATTTTCACTTTCAACTAATGTGACTGTATTCATAGGCTTAGGGGAGCTCACAGATGCAACAACTAGTTTAAAATTTGGGTGCTCGCTTTTAAAAGGGAGACAGAAGCAAACGGTGACAATGGGGTTGATATGTTGTGATGTACATCTTTCACGCATTGTCAACATGAACACTTTGAACTAATTATTCCATGTGATCAGAAGATATATTAGAGAAAATCTGAATGATTGCAAATTTACGTCATTTTATGGTCGCATAAATTAGGTCTCGGTAATCAAATAACTCGTATACAAGACTGCTCGAACAAAACATCGACGGCAATGTGTTTACTTAACCGTTAGCAAGCTAACCTTAGAGTCGTTGCTAGCGGTTTTACACATAGTAGTGGTGTAGTGAAAAGGAGCGATCGTACTATATACCTCATACCACTACTACTTAGTAGTGGGGCAGCAGCGTAGATTTTGACACTGAAGTAGCCGCAGGAAAAATACAGGGAGAAACATCGGAATGCAGTATCGCATGAAATGGTTCTTGGTACGTAAAAGAACCGAGCATTGGCGTCTGTGACGTTCTGGGCCCAGTACCGTACGCAGATGAGTGTTTTTGTTTGTCGTTTAAACGCATAACCCATGAGTTGGTTTCCTGAATAAATAACCCTTGCGTCATCCTTGTTCTTAGCTCACACCTGTAAGAGTGTTTCACTAATCGTTAGTACATGTGATTTTCACTCTTCGTAACTATTGCCCATTATTTTATCGTGGTCCAAAACTAATAAACTATTTTGCAGTTCGTCTGAAAACAAGCAAGTGTCCGTCACTTCAGTAGTGGAACATGTATTCGGGCATTGAAGTAACCGGAGAAAATACAAGAAGTAGCACTGAAGTGCATTCTGACATGAAGTGGTGTTTGCCATAAATGAGCTTGGCCTTGGTAACCATGACGTCCATAGATCAGTGTTGTGTGTGAATGTGTCTTTGTCTGCTGTGTTGTTGAAGCAAATACTCCAAGTGTTGGTTTACAGAATAAACAATCCTCGTGTTATCCGCGTCCTTGGCTCACAACACTATTACCGACAATAATAATAACGAAAGCAGTGCACTCCACCTACAATGATTCCCGCCTATAGATATCACTTGCATACAACAATCGCTTCCGCGAGGAACGATGTCGACTTTTACAGTGACCGCTTTTTTTAACGCGCAATCGCCCTAGACCACATACCGCTGGAGCATCTCACCACAGATTCGGTACTTAGCTTTGGGTTTGTTTATTTCGTCGTCAACCGCATAAAACCCGGGGATAGAGTTGGAGCATTTTTATGGCTACTATGATCACCAGATCCTATTCCCATTGTACGCATTTGGGATCAGCCAGATTGTACAGTTAACAAAGGATGTGACACTGCAAATCTAGCTTATCATCGACAAGATTAATATCAGTGGCAACGGAGTAGCGAACAAACAGATTAGTGAGTGCTTGAAACCACCTGTTTCAACGGAACAACTTACGATAGGGTCAAGACAACTTCTACCTAAATGGAGAGGTCCGTATCTGGTAGTCTCCAGACGAGGCCCAGTATACACGATCAAGATGGACGGGGAGACGAAACGAGTGCATGTCAGTGAGTTAGCGACGTGGCATGAGATGCCGGCGCGGCGAACCAGAAGATCAATAATCCGGGAGGAAACACCGCGTCGATCGGAGAGGATTCGTCAACAGATGCAGAAGAACTAAGGAACCTAAGAAGGAGGAGGAGTGTTGTATAGCAGGTAGTTTTGTTGTGAGCAGTATACTACTC
>JTDE01004434.1:0-11049 GCA_014338405.1 Paragonimus skrjabini miyazakii
GAATCCTTATCTTCGTCAGTTCCCTCTACTTCAGCCATTGGTCCGACTCCCCCAGCGATTATGAAGAACGAGTCCCGCGCACAACCCACAACAGATGTTGATTTAGACCAGCCCGGTGACAGTGCATCGTTTGCACACGGGCAGAAGAAAGCGCGGATCAGCATAGCTTTGAGCGATTATCAACGTGATATAATTGAAAGTAAGTTCCTTCATACATGCGAACACAGTTTTGTTGCAGATATCCGACACGATGAACGATTCAGTGACGAAGGTTTCATATGATACGGGACACTCATAACACGTAGAAATCGACGGTTACAATCAGTACTGAAAATATGCGGAGGTAGTATGTACCATACCCACAGTGTTTCAATACATAACCCACGTTGATAACACCACATTTTCGTTCTCAGCGATTTCACTGGTGAAGTGGGATAAATAGATGGAGTACTTGCGTTGAAGCATGTAGTACCAGTTGGCTTAACTCGTAAGGTAGGACAAACTGATGAAGCAGCTATGAGTTCTTAAGCGTGTAGTACTAGTTGGCTCAACTCGCAAGGTAGGACAAATGGATGGAGCAGCTATAAGTACTTAATCATGTAGTACCAGTTGGATTAACTCGCAAGGTAGGATAAATGGAGGGAGCGGTCATAAGTGTTACGGTTTCCATTAGTGAATGGGTTCACTCGTAATGTAGGTGTATGGACGGAGCAGTTACAAATCATTGAATACGCATTACTAAAAGGGTTAACTCGTACCGCATGGCAAATGAACGGACCGACTATAGGCGTTTCAGCATGGAGTTCTTGTTGGCTTTACTCATAGTCTAAGACAACTGCTCGGAGCCGTTGTAGGCTTTTCGGCGGGAATTGCTCCTCGATGCCGTTTGTTAAGGTGGTCACCTCGTCTTCTTACCAGCATAAGCTTGAATGAATTGCGTCCATGCGGTTGATGGTTTCAAATAGTGCAACCTAGCCTATAGAACGGTTCTCGAGTTTTGATAAGGTTTGGTTATTTGATTTGGTTACTTATGAATATTACACTCCTAAAGTGTGTGTCAACTGTGGGTGTCAGGCAAGAGATGATGGATTTTTTCGGGATACATCATCATGTGCCAGTTACTCAAGACTGGTTCACCCAGGCTGCCCCAGAGTCAGTTCGTATGCCTGATCATCATATCAAGTAGTCACCGTCTGTCATATTTGGTCGTATAGAAATGGCGTCCCTATAAATTGTTTAATTACTTCGTTCCTGTTCAGCTTCGTCGCATACGCAGTAATAGTGGAATTTTTTGCAACACGGTCAGGTTAACGATACTACTGACCTCGGACTACAGTGACTTTAAGGTTTTGATGTGTTTCCAGTTCTATGAGACAGGTTTAGTTCCATAAAATTCTTCCTTTTGTCTAGTCATCTGCAATGCTTTCAAATGCATGCTGTTTTATCAAGACTCCCACTAACATTAATCTTAGTTTAGACGAAAACTTTTTGTAGATTATTCAGAATAATAACTAGAGAAGCTACGTCGAGAATTTCGAGCAGGTGAAATATGAAATCGATCGACTAAAGCTAAGAAAAACGTCCGGGTATCCAGTTAGCGTTCACACTATTAGATCCTTCAGCTTAATTCACTTAATCTATGAACAATGTCTGAGAATGTACTACGCGTTCAAACTAGTGGACGCTTCACCTGATTGACTTAAGCTATGAACTACGTCCGCGTATCTAGTTGGCATCCACAGTTGTAGATGCTTCAACTTGATTCATGTAAACCATGAACGACGTCTGAGGATGCACCATGCATTCACAGTAGTAAACGCTTCAGCCAGATTCACGTAAGCTATGAACAACGTCCGAGAATGTACTACGCGGTCACACTAGTAGAAGCTTCACCTGATTGACTTAAGCTATGAACTACGTCCGCGCATCCAGTAGGCATCCACGGTTGCAGATGCTTCAACTTGATTTACTTAAGCTATGAAGAACGTACGGGTATCCACTATGCGTTCACAGTATTAGATGCTTCAACCTGATTCACTTAGGCTATGGACAATGTCCGAGAATGCAGTACGCGTTCATACTTGTAGCTGTTTTTTCCAAAATATTTCCGTGAACAACATGGAGAACAAACACATGCGATAAGTGTGGGAAACGTGTATTTGAAGCGTTTGAGGTACATGCTCATCAACATTTTCGATTCCGTTGATTATCACATTGATTGTAATATTCTTCTGCAACACGATAGATACTTGGAGTTCTAAACATCAAGTTGTGATTGGCTGAGAGGTATACTTACCGGTGATCGGCAAACAGATTGAGCTCATATATTCCCGCGTAATGTTTCGTATGAACGACACGCGACCGCAATCTAGTTGAAACGATGCAGCAGAGTGAGTAAAAGTTACTCCTGAAGATTCTCAGTGATACTATGGGACATGACGCTCTTTTCCTACGCCGATATATATACACCGATGATGGAAACCATCAGATCATAGCGTCCTTTTCAACCATTTCTAGGAGCAACGTTTTGTCCACCATTATCTACCTGAGATCTTATAGACCAGGAGAAATAGTATAAATATCGTATAGATAAGAAAGCCGGAAACACTACCATACATGTTCCACCATCAAATACGTCGGTATTCTTGTTGAAATTCAATACAAACTTTGTGTGGTCGTATATTTCCATTTGGGCCATATCTTCAAAACGCCGCAAAGTTAAGCGCTCTTGAACCATAGGATGACGAATATCGTCTTGAAAATTGTGACGAGCACATTTATCAGGCTTACATAAGCCAATTAACGCCAATAGTGCGTTAGTTTTATGAAAGTGATGGGAACATTTTTCGTCACCGAACCAATACTTTTGGGACTCGATCGGTGTATTCCAACTTTCCCATTAACGCTGTTTATTTACCATTGATATACTGTAGTACTTTGACTAAAAATTCGATTTTAAAATTTCCAAAATTATTTAAAAAACGAGGATTCGCGCCAAAATGACCGTTGTGCACTTTGAACGACCTTCGAACCGATTCTCGAAAAAAACAGGTAATTGCCTTATGAATAGCTTAGTCCCCATATTTTAACAATGTTTCATTCGACGGAAATATAATAACGTTTTCCTGCTTTATCACATTCAAATTTTAGTATAACCATATGCTTCCACATGTATGAGAATTTTTTCCATTATATTCCACCATCAATTTTCCGAAATAACATGGTATGAAACTTTTGGTTATCTTTTTCATCAATTCCCATGCCACTAAACTACTGCACATTCTTAGCTTACTTCTTCGGAGGATTAAAACAAAATAATGCCGTAGCTACAGAATTCTAGATTTTAATAAACCGCAAAATTCCACAAAATTACAACAACATTGGTGGCAGAAGAAAATTTTTTACTTGACGGATTACAGAGGTATTTACGTTCTGTCGATTACACGCAGCCACTGGTACCACATTCCGTGCACCGGCCTCAAGGAGGACAAGTACACTCCACTGGCTTGTTGAAAAAAGCCATTTATCTGCAAGAGCTAGCTTTTTAGAGAAGGCTGCATTTCGTCCGGGGCTGCATGCTTCCCGCTACTCTCCACCTCCAGTTAGCGAAAACGAGACACGTTTAAGTGTAGTTGCAGGACATATAAGGATGTCGATGGACTGCACATCACCAAGGTTGAAAGAACATCGATGGAAATACAAATGGCTTCGTGTGACATGCAGTCATAACTGAACACATTTAGGAAACCGCGACACACTTGGGCAGAAAGGCAGTCCGGGAGAGGAGGTTGGTTTTTTTCGGGGCGATTTCCGACGACATCCTCTCCAGGCGAACAAGTCAGAGCGGTGTTAAACACCTCATTCCTTCCAAAATTAACAAACGTGGTTTCTGCCAGCAGACTTAGCTCCAAAGCTACTAAGAGGTCATTGGGACTTCTTGTATCGTTGCCTGCAAATAATAGCACGGGATAAGTACGGGACAAAACAGTTCAGCTAAAAATGTCATGTTAACCTTAGAGCAGTTCCACTGGATTGACAGTTGCAGGAGCGACAGAAGCATTTTCAACTTGATGGGAAAAGGTGACGCATCAAGGCTGAATCCAAATCTCAAGTCCTTATTTTTACTCTTGGGAAAGACCAGTGCCTCCGAGTGGATAAACCCGCGTGCTCACACCTACATCATTGGCAGCCATCCCCACCCCTTTGGATCACCAAGAGTCTTTGGAACTGCGAGGGTCTGATCCACTAGCTCCCAAAGACGTTACGGATGTTGGAACTGGTCCAACAGATGGTCCAACAGTCTGTAGTCACCATCGAAAACCAATCGACATTGAAAAACAAGAATTCAGCGCGTGGACCCTCGTGTACAGACAAAACACGTCAAGCTAGCGGGGCACGAAACGAGTTGTTTTTGTAGCCCCAGGACCGATGTTAAAAAGGGATAGCTTGACTAAAACACAAGTAGATGAAAACCAAGATCATCAACAATGCACAAGTGGATGCGACTATCAAAAATATCAGTTATTATAGCCGCTACATGGATCTCCCCCAGAATGCTAGGAAGTATTAAACAAGCCTCCGTTATTTCAGCGAGAGAGGGACAAAAATATGGACAACGTTTTTTTAATTGATCACAGTTACAAGGTGATACACATGAAGAATAATGGCATGGGGTAGGGAGGGTCGGTCGGAAAAATGGCTGCTGCAACCAAAGGATTATTATTATTATTATTTATTCTACGGTGCGTTTTTTCTCTATCGCAACGGGCTGCCCAACCCTAGAAACTCTTGAGAGAAAAGAGGGGTAGGTTTGTCTAATGTTGTACTATAAGTAGTTGGAGTTGTCTCTCCACGCACCATGTTCGGATAGTCTGGAAAAGAGAAAACAGTGAAATACCAGCACGATTGGCGGAAATGGATAACTCACCGTGTCATCGTATCCGGTCGATTAAATAATTACACAGCCAAAGACTTTATAGACCCTTCCCCTTCTTGTACTTCTGGTTAAATTTGATGGACTCAATAAAGAAGAGGGTTAGCATACGAATAAACCTGGTCCAGCACAACGCCGTTTGGGTTGCGGACCTCGTAATGCATGAGATAGCCTCAAAGGCATGAGAGTCAAAACAAAGTTTTTGTCGTTTTGTTTTTGTACAAATGTGCATGTAATATTGAAAAACATCATTTTCGAAAATAAGAAATTTTAGCATACTCTGCAAAACTTACTGGCTTGCGAAACTCCCTACCAAGGTGACTATGCCTAGAGGTAGAGGAAGCAGGGCTTGCGGTAGCGGGACTTGCAGGGGGTTCCGATGACGGAACACTTTTTGCTGACACTACAGGGCGAGGTGTGCCCAGGAAAGTGTCGCAGAGGATCCTTCTCTCTGACCATGTCAGAAGTATGGGTTGGATTTTGAGGGAGAAATTTTGACAAAGATCCTCGATCTCAGGTTCAGAGGATTGCACGGCAGCCATGGCTGTCAAGTCAATGCCACTGTCAGTCGATGTGCTGAGGTTATGGACGCATGGTCGCATATCAGTCGTAAATTGAGAGATATAATCTAGGTGCCTAACTTCCTTCGGGTAATGCCTGTCTTAGGAAGCGTATATTGAATAGATTAACGGTTTGTGATCAGTATGAACCGTGAAGGTCCTGCCTCCTACGGAATGCCGGAAGTGGCGGATGCCTAAATAGATCGCTAATAACTTTCTACCAAACGTGCTGTAACGGGATTCCGCGGGTTGTAAGCGTTTGGAAAAGAAAGCTGAAGGTTACCACTGTTTGCCAACGAACTACTGTGACGCTGCATTAACGGCTGTGTCAGAAGCGTCGATTACGATTGACAGCGGTGCGTTCGGATCAGGATGAGCAAGGAGAGCTAAGTCGGCGACCGCATCCCCGAGCCCAACGAACGCAGTGAGTGCAATCACGGTGGGCTGGAATTTGCGTTCACTTCCACGAAGAAGATCCGTCGTTGGCTGCATTATGTGCGCACAACGAGGTATGAAGCGTCGGCAGTAGTTGCCCAGACCACTAAAACGACGAAGTTGCCTAAAGGAATGTGCTATGACCTGCTGGTCAACAATAGTTTGAAATGTCTAGCGCACGACAATACAAATTACGGAACGTAGCACAGAGCTGAGCAATACCCGGAAAACCCAGAATAACACGGAAGACCGTGACCTTTAGCCGAAAATGTATTTGCTCTCAAACCAAAGGTAACAATGCAGACGAGCGTCTGTATATGTATATAATATTTAAATGGCCTTGAAGAATCCCACCTGAATTAGTGCATTAAAAGTGGGATGGGCCAATCACAGACACCCGGGGAAACGTGCGCCAAAATTGAGTTTTTGCACGTTGTGGCGCGATAAAGTAAAATTTAAAATCACAACTTATTTTTCGATAATTTCTCGATAAATAAATCATTTTTGGGGAAAATAGACTTTCCCCAATAGAATTTGGCTCGGGGTATTCACGGATGGCTTCCATCTAATCCTTGATTACGGCGATTCCAATTTTCGGGATCTTGTGACCCAGAGAATTTATTGTATCCTTACCTAGTTCGTACTTCGTGAAATTAACTGTGACGCAGTGTTGGGTCAAACGCCCCAGTAGGGTGCGATGATTCATAAGATGTTCTTCATGTGAAGTGCTAACAACTAAATATTATATAGATCAGAGTAGACGAAGTCCAAACTGCGTGTCACTTCACGAATGAAGCGATGGAAAATTTTGAGCTGCATTGCTCAGACCAGATGACATTCGAAGAAACTCGGAAAGGCCGAAAGGAGTTGTTACTGCGGTTGTGGATATATCCTCTTTGGCTACCGGAATCTGGTGATATGCTGGTGCTAAGTCTATCTTGCTGAATATGGTTTTTCCATGTAAGCAAGTAGTTAAATCCTACATGTGCGGGATTGGGTATTTTTCAGGGTCGGTTGCTTTGTTGAGCCCGCGGTAGTCACCGCATGGGCGCCAATCACCTAGCTTTTTAGGGACCATATGCAGCGGTGAGACCCATGGACTCTCCGAGAGCCTGTACTTTGCCCTAGCGAGTTTCAGTTTGTCCGGAGCCAACCGGCGAGGCCGTGCTGAGACGGGGGTTTCATACGTGCTGATGTGATGAGTGACATTGGAGGTCACTGCTGGCACGTCACTCGAAGTATGAATGAGCTGCGGGAACTCAGCAAAGATATCCACAAATTGCCTAGGGGCGGCGGGATGGGCATATATGGGTGTTATAGATGCAACTGTTGCGTGAGTACCGAGTATGCGTAGCTCAGTGCTGGAATCGATTAACAGTCGGCGTCTCGTGTCGACCAGAGTTCGGAATGCTGGAGAAAATCAACGCCGATAATGGCGAAAGGTGCCACGGCAATTGTAAACACCCAGCAGAATGTCCGCCGGAGGCCTAAATTAAGAGTCCAGGACAGCTGTCCATATGTGGTTATAGGCGTACCATTTTCAGTGCGAAGCTGTGGGCTGCAGAGGTTTGGCATCTCGTTTTTTGTAGACGGAAACACGTTAACCTAGGCACCGGTATCTATCAAGAAAGTGCCTCCGGTTTTCATATCCTTCACAAAGATGAGGCCACGAGGTGCCACGCCGACGACGTTAGTCTCCATTACGGGCCGGCGTGGAAGGTTACCTGCTTAGTCGGCATGTAAGTGCACGGTTTAACGCATCTAGTGGAACGAGAGCCAAAATGTTGGTGATTCCAAGAGTAACCGTTTGTCTGTTGCGTCGTTTTGCGCCCGGGGGATCTGTTAGGTCGACGACGTGTGGGACGACCTAGAGGGATTCTGCTGAATCCGCGGCACAAGCTGTTACCTCGGCCCACAATACTTCTATTTTTGATTCTGACGTAGTGAGGCTGCCCTCGTTATGTGGCGAAATACTTCTCACCTAACATCGCGACTGTACCGGGGTGCGAACCTGGTTGAGAATTGGCTGAAAACGCCCTACTACCTGATCGGCTACTTCCGCTGCCTCTGCTGGAGGTTGTGATCTCGCGATGAACACGATTGCCTGTGCTTTCTCCGGAGGTTTCTGTTTCCACAATTTGCGAAGCAGAGAGTCGTCCATGTGCGACGTGCCTAAAAGTTGTTACGTTTACCGGAGTAGTGTCGTGAGGCGTTTGTCGCCTGGCTTTAACTCGTTAAATAATTTCCTAAGTGCAGTAAGAAGATATATGTTGCGATATGTTAACATTTCGTTTACTCTCCTCAGTCGCAAACGTAAAACATGCGAGTTATATATGACACACAAATAGAGATAGACAGGGTACGGACACGCATACAGTCACACCACACTGTATGAGTGTCCGTACCCTGTCTATCTCTATTTGTGTGTCATATATAACTCGCATGTTTTACGTTTGCGACTGAGGAGAGTAAACGAAATGTTAACATATCGCAACATATATCTTCTTACTGCACTTATGAAGTTATTAAAGGGAGTATGCTAATCAGGTCGTGTATACCGGCCTGAAGAAAGACATATTAGCCGTTGAGCGAGTCCAGCGCGCGACTACCAAACTAGTCGCGGGCTTAGGGAATGTCGCGTACGAGTCCCGACTTGAAATTCTTGAACTTTACCCACTTGAATTTCGACGACTCCGCGGCGATTTAATTCTCACACACTTCCTCCTTAGAGTAGGCCTCGCAGTTAAGTTCTTCACGAACGGCGACGGCCGGCGAGGACATAGTAAGAAACTTTTTAAGCTTCGTCCTCGGACCTTTCTTAGGCAACAGTTTTTTTTTTCTTACAGGGTTATTAACCTTTGGAACAGTCTTCCTCCTGAGGTCGTTAGTTCCGATTCTAGCCAACGTTTTAAAACTGCACTTGACTCTCATTTTCAAAAATCTTTATTATGTGAGCAATCTGACTTTGATTTTGGTATTTAATGTAATTTCCAAGAGCGGTGCTACACCCTATTTTCAATGACTGTCTTTCAGATAAACAGACGCCCGCTTGACGCTGAGCAAGAAAAACTGATTGGATCCGGGACCGTTGGGCCTCTGCCTCGAACCCGTGTATCAATCGCTGAATCGCTGTTTCAAGTTCGTTAAATAATAGCTGCAAACGGGTCTTTTCCGATGGATTGACTCGCTTAATTACCACTTCTTTGAGAGTTTTATAACGGTTTCTTGTCGGCTGGTTTACTAGGACATCTCGCAGTTGTGTCGTGACCTCTTTCGGCAAACGAGACACTAACTGGCTGAATCTGGCATGGTCGGAAGATACTCGGTTATTGCAGAATTCCGCCTTTAGGTGTATGGACCATAGGATGGGGTCCATTTTTAAGAACGGCGGGACTACCAGCGATACGGCCACCGTGGGGTACTCGGGAGTCTTAGAATCATTATCAGATATGGGGTTAACAATTAAAAGTTGCACAGCGCTACATGGTGGAACCTATGATATGAAATTAATATAACCAAACGTACGCACGAACAGAAAAAAGAACTGTTTCGAAAACGCAAAGCAAAAAGGTCACACAAAACGGACCCAACGAAACCGGCAAAGTGTAACGACGCGTTCAAAATTACCGGTTCACCAATTGTTGGAACTGGTCCAGCAGATTAATACCCAATCTGTAGTTACTGTCGGAAACCAGTCGACAATGAAAAACAAGAACTCAGCGCGTGGACCCTCGTGTAATAGTATCGACCCTGGAAAACAGAGTGTTCAGAGAAAACATGTCAAACTAGCGTGGCACGAAACGAGTTGTTTTTGTAGCCCCGGGACGGATGTTACAAAAGGGATAGCTTGACTAAAACAAAGGTAGATAAAAGTCCAAGATCACCAACAATGCACAAGTGGATGCGACCATCAAAAATATCATTCCCTATAGCCACTACACTAGGCTGTACAACCTGTAGAGAACTAGAACGCTTCTATCTAGAACCGTGCCTGTTCTCCACAATAATTAAAGCAGAAATCCAATTAGTGGACAACGACGTGTATTGCAAGTAGACCGGTAAAGCGAGCTGTAAACAAAGCACAACAGAAGCAAAGCGCGACGAACCAGTAGCTAGCGACCGGAAATTGCGAATGTCAATTGTGACCTTGGGAGGTCGAACAAACTAGAAAATGCAGACATGCGATCAAACAACATCAACAATGTCAACGGTCAAAATAATAGCAAGATAGTTTGAATACGTGGCAAACCAAGAGTGTCTCTACAAACCCAGTGAATCTGTTTAGGTCACCTCGTGCACCCAGAAAGACCCATATGTGGTCCAGACCAGCCTCATTACCCTCTGTCAGATCAAGGTCATTTCGTCCTGAGTTACCTCCTAACCTGAAATCCCACCCAAAGTTTCGAAAGTGCAAAATTGGAAACCACTCTCCCGCTGTTTAAAAAGCGAAGACGGTCAAAAAGCCGCCGACCTTGAGCTAACAGAAACGGCTGAAGCATCCCACAGAGACGTTTACATATGCTCGGGCTTTGATGAAACGGCCGCTACTATTCCAGAGGGTGCAGGAAACTCTGTCGCCACCTACGGGCTCCCCCTCGCTACAAGGACTGATGTCTCAAGCTCCTCCTCGCGCTCTTCTGTTTTTTTGCACCCAGCCAAACGAGGAGGTAGCCCTCATGTGCATGTACACTAACTGTTTGAACTTTTCAAACAAATTACCAGAACTCAGCCAGTCGGCCCACAACACTTGTCCTCATGTTCATGGCTTGCCAGAAACCTGGCTTCCCGTAGATATCAGTGATAACGAACTGCACGTTCCTGGGTACTCATTGTATCAAACGGACTCCACCCGTGGACTCATGGGAGGCTGTGTGCTTTCTAAGCCAGAAGTTGCCAATAACAATTGTCGTGGGGGAATCTACCTCCTCAGAGAAATGCGACGGACTCTGGTTTAAACTCCAGCTTCGTTGTTGTAACACGCTCCTGGTCGGTGTTATTTATCGATCGCCGTCCTGCAGCGCATCTGACGACGAGGCCATTCTTGCCGCCCTAGACTATCTCTCGTCTACACAGCGTTTCTCCACAAAATGCAATAGGTCGTTAAAATTAGCTTCCCTTCCG
>JTDE01004434.1:14822-32999 GCA_014338405.1 Paragonimus skrjabini miyazakii
TTCTGTCAGTGTGCTGATCTTTAACAACAGATTGTCTTCTATGTATGGTCTCTGAGCTCCAAACAAAAGTGTTAAAACATCGCTTCTTTTATATTTTACCTGAAAGGAGCCTTTGATGTAAGCATTCTGCCCTGTCTATATGCCTTTCTTACAAACGGATCTTCCTATTGTAGCACTTGATCTTTGGTTGATTAAAATGTTTGGACATGGTATAGTCATCTGCTACGTACGCTCCACCTGACGAATGGTATAATTAAACCACTCGGGTTCCAACAGATATGCGTGTATTGGTAAGTACGAGTATAGTACTAGCTCCACTGAGGTAGATAACGAAATGGTCGTCAAAGAAATGAAAAGAAATATACAGCGGGGAGAAAGAATTAGAGTCAAATCATTTCAAGGTAGGAGATTTGTGTACACCAGTAGAAAAGGTCATCAGAAATTGAGATGCTTAAGATTGTCTGTAAAGTATGTATACAAAACTAGAGGACAGACTAAATGACAAAAACAGCTTGCTATGTTTTAAAATAAGTCTATCTTTAGTATCTCTAGGATTTTTTTTAAATGAACTGGGTAATTAGAGCAAAACCTCTGTTTTTGCCAAAAACGTAGAGATTTCAGCAATTACGTAGCATTATATTACTACAGAGAAAAAGGCAAGACAAGTTTGCCTAGTACCTGACAAAATACTGGATAGCATAAACGCGGTGCACAGCAAAATTCATTTTGGGCATTCCACAGTGTTTTGATTCAGGCTCCAACGACCGAATCAATATGTAGGAACCTTGCATCGGCAGATCAGGGTGGAATGATTAGGAAGCATTGCAAAAAAACATGTAGTACACGATGACGTGAGTACAAATGGTTGTATTATCACGGGCATGGCTACCTATTCTTCTAAACGTATTGGTACACGACAGATATATAAAGATTTTCCACGGAACAATATAATTGTAAGAGCAACACGGATTACACGAATCATCACACAAAATTCACCACGAGAAAATTTTCCAGAATAGACCTGGAAGAACACTGCTTCAAAAATCTATGCATCATTCCGCCCAATAAATTTCACATGGCTATCTACTCAGGTTTTAGTCCGCTGTTCACCATCTTTGCTCGCATGAGTTAGTCGTTAATAGAAGTCTGTTGCCACTTATGACCTCTGCTAGCCAGTTACTGATCAATAAGTCTATGGGTGCTGCATAAAGCGAAGACCATTTTACTTTTGCACAGTCAAACATTAGCGAGTGGCAATGTCTGAACAGCATTGCGAACGAGATTTCACTTCAATAGTAGCTACCATGAAGTTATTCCTTACGAGGACGCGATCCTTTATACCTTCATGTTCACCCGCTGTGTACTGTCTGTTCACCTGTCTGCTCTGTTATTACGTTCCACAATGTCAACTCATTTGATGTGTATTAAAACCGATTCACTTTGATGAAATTATATGTGGTGAGGTAGAAACAATGTAGGAAACTTGTGTGGGTAATTATCCTTCGGTCGGAATTTTCTTCACTGCAAGTTAATCCAAATGAGTACCGTTAGAAGGAATCTTTTAATTTACTCATTTAGCAGTTTGTAAAAAAACGGTTCGGCTTATAAAAATGGAAAACTCTGCGCACTTGAGTAACGTTCAACTGATATCATTATAGTCGTTCGTTGTCATTGAATAATGATGTAATACTGAAATTGTGTAACGGGATGTGATCATTCAGATACAGTTGCTAATGTGTATTATGCTTTACCAGTGAAAAGTACGGTAGGGTGATGCTTTTTTGGGTTGTGATCATAACGCATATTCTTTGTTTTCCGTAGCCTCTCATTAGGACCAAATACCATTGAGCAAAATACTGAAATATGTTGAAAATTTGGTACACCTTGACGTTTCTAATGAAATTTGCAAAGTATTGCGACTTCAACGATGTATTTTATACTTCAAAGACCATTGTGGTACACTTGCTGTCTTTTATTTATAGTCTGCCTATAATTCAGACATGTAACATAGCTTTTATTAAATAATCGTCAACGGGTCGGTAACGATGCCTCTCGTTTAGGCTGTCGGTCAACATTAGAATTTACGAAAACAGAAAACGTGTGAGAGTTCGCAGATCATTATTCAGTAGTGTCTAACGTGAAGTCGCCGGCGCAGTGTTCAAAATGATCGCCTCACAAAGGTATGCCTGGAGTCCAAGTGTCGGTAGCGGCGAACTTATGCTCTATCGATGAGCTGCAACAAGGTTGAAAACAAAGTATGGAATATCCGTTCAAAAAAAGGTTGAATGAAAAATCCTTACGACCGTGAAAACTGCAAACAACCATGGATACTGTTTACTTTACATTACCATACGTGTTTATGTTGTTCTGATCATTAATCTCTAATTTACGGTGACGCTGAGGCAGATGCGATGAGAGCCATATTTGAATTTAATTGTATTTTAAACTACTCGTGAGTAGTAGCAGACTTGTCTAGCACAAATGTTACACCACTATCTCACTGCAGCTCCTCCAATCAGATGGATGTGATAATTCAGTTTGCTGTAAGGTCAGTGACTCAGTGACCAACACAACTGTTCCACAGCAACAAAGTGCTGTTCAGATGCAAGTTGTGACCAAGACGTGCGCAGCTAGTGACCTCTATCCTGGGCGTGAATTGTGCCTAATATTTCTTTTCGAACAGGGTCGATTGAAAATAGCATATGCATTAAAACTAGATGGGTAAGTAAGACTGATGCCTAATTCACAAGATTTAAACTTTCCAAAACTCGGTGGTAAAGATTACCTTTGATAAGAATGTAACACCTACGCAAATCATCCGTCTGAGAAATTCGGTCAATTGTTTAAGGTATTGTAGTCTGACATGTAAATTATGGGACGGGGTCATTAAGAAACACACATTATGAAAGCAAATCAAGATTAATTGTTCATCACTATTTCTGCCGTCAACTGAACTTTTTGTAACATGTATAGAGAAGAAGCACTAGACTAAAGTATTTGCTAACGCTTAATTGCATATCCATGAGTTCATTTGTGGTCCCCCAAAAAAACGGTAGCTGAAACAAACATTTGACGGTGCTCAACTATGTTCGACTATTTTAAAAGCAGACATAATGCTCCTGTTCCTGCCCGAAACTCTAAAAAACATGTCTAAATTTTGTGCTGCAGTAGTGCTACTGGATATTAATATTCGAATTTGCACTTAGTTAAAATACATGATGCTTACTACAGGGAGGTTGGTTTGCCCTGAGAACCAGGATCGTTTAGTCAATAAACTGAAACAGTTCACGTTGCCCTGTGCAATTATACTGGTAACCTGCAACTTTGATGCTATTCATGTGAACATAGCAAAAGATGTTGACATTCCGTCAGACGTTTCACTGGCACTTCTCGAGAGACAGAAGTGAATCCGGCGTTTGCGCCAATACTGCGCATACTTGACCTCAGGTCCACCTTACCACGATGTAACCTTATCGATTACTTGGCCAATGAACTAACGGTAAGCATAACCGAATTGTCACATTCCTGTACAGAACCACATTCCACTGCGAGTAGTGTGTATATTGGCAGATCGTTTTGAGAAGAGACACAAGGGTGTCTTCTAAACTTGAACTCACGACTCCGCGGCAATGACCCACGGTAGACAATATTTGCTTCTCTACTAGTTTTCAGTAATATGTGCTTTTTTTACCGTCCAGTAATGAAAATGTAATACTTCCTGCATACGGTATGAGGATATAAGAATTAAGACAGTCGGACTGAACTAAAATTTATATTGAAAAGGAGTTATCTGCATTTTCAACACACAAAAGATTCCCTAAGTTGTTGAAGTTTTATTAAGCGCTGATAATTAATGACGGTGGATCTGCTCTGGTTTTACATCATCCTTATCAGTTTTACAACCTATCTTGCGTAAGCTAGTGTCACATGAAGAAATCGATGCGGTTGATCTATAAATGAGGGAGCCTACTTTGTGTGTTAGATTTCCATACCTCATATCTGCATGCCATGGAAAGTTTAACAGTCGGATTCAATCGACTTCTTTGTTGATTCTGGGTTCCCGTTAAGTGGACAGCATCCAAGTATCGCAAGACCGGATGATTTTTGACCAGGGGTGTACATTATAGCTTGAGACTACCACTTAACTTGTCCGAAGATATGGACCATGAAATACGCCAAACGCGTCGGCTAGCGTATTTTTCATTGTTCTCAATCGATGTGAATTGTTAGACAAGTCGAAACCTCCGATCTTATCAAACCGGAGTTCTAGTCTACGCATTGACAAGGATATGCACTACTGATGAGCTCTAATGAGAGCGAAACTCGAGTCTGGTGCTTCTTCTCGGAAGTCATCAACTGGAAGGCCCGTGGGAATGCGACAGCTACGATCAACTGTGGGTGATGTTCGACTTGAAATTAATCAAACCCTCAACTACTCGTCAGTAATCATGATGATGTTGTGATGCCAATAAACTTTAGGGCCAACATACGCAATGGTTTTAGAAGGTTTACCAATTTTTTGACCATTACAAGAAGAAAACATTAACATAGATATCACAACTTGTTCACAGCAACGAATAAGTTGTCTTTAGGCTACGAATCAACCGAACATAAAGATTCTGATAAGGCTGAACCGGGAGATATCAGAGGCGTTTGAGTTGTTCACCCCTGACACATTCGTCTATACGATACCGTAGCGTGCAGTCACTCGCGTCGACATTCGGCACAGTAGGTGGTAGATTCATCCAGCCGAAACCAAGTTCTTTTTCGTAGACTAGGTCAAAGTGTTTAAAGATATTTGTACAGAAAGTCTGCAAGAAAGTCATGATAAGTTACCCTACGCGGGATTCCGTCGAAATAGTGCATCGCAAACAACACAAATATTTCGAAGGGAAGGCTCTTGTGTTACCTCACTTGTACGTATGGTTCCCAACTTGTAAATTAAATCTAAGTTTGTCCATCTGCTCACTATACAAGTGAAATAGACCTTCAGTGCAGAAGATGATGCTTTCTGGTAAGACCGTTCATTGGATAATTTTACTTCCGACCCACTCAGAAACATGCAAACGCTTCTGCCGTGAGAAATATAATCCTAAGCACGCGAATGTTCATTGAGTAACCTGTATATATGTAGTTGTTGATAGAGTTTACAGTTAGTAATCTTTGGGTTTGTATACATAAACGCAACTGTCGACTTTCCGTTCATGGCGCACTTACTGTTAAAAATTTAAAAGCAAATACGCTGCCACGCGAGTTACCGACTGCCCGTTAGCCACCTTAGCAGGGAGTTAGCCAAACAAGGAAATATTTGCTTGCGCAGGAAACACTAGTAAGACCTGCTATCAATCATCTCATTCAGTTGGTCGTTGGTTTCTCGTATATCAAGTAAATATAACAGAGTCTCTCCGTAAAACGCAGGTTAAGTAATCAGTTATCTACTTTCAGCTAAGATAACTGAATGTCACTTTTTAAATTCCTTTTTGCACGACGCCTTACAAACCCTGTTAAATAATTGGAATCTGTAGTAAATTCTCACATATTGCTGTAGTCTTGTTGTATGCTTGATTTAATCCGTTACTTTTGCAAATTTCATCGCAAAGAATGGAGGGGAACATATTGCGCTTCCTATTAAGCAATGCCGTGTTAGGGATGCTGAACGTCCACGATACCTTGTTCACGAGTACATGTAAATGTGGCTGTTTAACTCCTCGTTCACTGCTTATACTAAGATTTCACATGCTGTGTATTAATTTCCCTAAGTGACATCAGTGCTGTAAATGTGTTTATCGGTATTCATTGCACATTGTATCTCCCTCAACACTTGTTCGATATGAACTAAATCTTGTTCGAGTCTCTACCATTCGGTTAAAAATTTGGAAAGAGCTTTCATGCTTAAATAGTTGTACAATTTACTTAGAATGTTAAGGCCAACAAAGCCGGTTGCTTAAATAATCAGCCTTTGGGGGTAGAAATTGATACTAAATTTTCCATTTTTGGATAAACAGCCAAGTAGCTGAGATTAAATAATAATCCGTTCATAAAATTGTGATCTGAACCGAGAGAGGCGTCACCAAAGACTACGGTTGCATCCTGGATGATATGAATTTGATCTTCTATGTTATTCTTATCTAACCCAACCTAGTAAAAAAGATTACCTCATATAATGAGCACAGCAAAATTTGTACCTATGGCGATTCTGAAGAAATTAGCTTACTTTTGTTACCACATGCTTTTTTGTATAGCTTGTTCGTAAACTTCAATTCATGGGAACAAAAAAAACATTTTCACGAATATTGTTTTGAAGTTTCTAAAAATTACGGTAATCATTTTCGTGTATGAAAGAAGGCTGGACAAGATACTAAAATTGAAGTATCCCAACGCTGAGCTTGCTTATGTAAGTACTTCATAGAAAATTCAAAAGTCTTGCCGTATTATAACGCTGAAATTTATTGTACTACAAATTCTGGGGATTAAATTTAGTATTAATAACTAGGTTTAAGTGCTTCGTGATGGTGCAATAGGTTTAAATTAGTATTGTTCAGATAAAAGAACACTGGATTGATTCTGACCGTTTATGCTCAACGGTGCCTTTTGTAGGAAATATATTATTAGTTATTGACTCCACACAAACTCGGAATCGATTGGTAATCGACAGAACCACGCCTTACTGCGAAATATGAGCGACGGATCGATGCGGATGAAACGATCGGTGAACGCCAAATAGCGCTAATGAATCTACCTGCTTAGGTATCAAAGGTTGCAGACAACGGTAAAAAAGTGATTTAATACATTTGTAAACAAAATAATGACAGATAAGATGAATGTAACAAACCTGAACTGTGGTTTCTCTTGGAAACCTCACATGTATGTATGCTGAACAATGCGTGATACCGAATGAACATCAAACAGTGTAATCAATATGATCGAAATTAATTCAAGTATTGGACCAAAAGCTGTGCGGATTTATAGGATGGACAGGTTGCTTATGAAAATTCGGTCGTTGCATCACTAGCAAAGAATGTTGAGCTAAGTTCAAAAGCGTGCAAGCTATACATTGGCTGAGAGATCATTTTAATTGTTCAATAAGAAACAGGTGATAGATCTGTAGGTTTACAAGTCTTATCGTGTTCTTCAAAAGAAAAGCCCTTTTCAACTATTCGAAAGATGCTCTTGCTGTGACAAAACAATAGTACTGATGAGTAGTAGGGAATTTTGATTTTCATATAGATTGAGCATCACCCGTAATTGATAGCGGCCGTCCCATTCACGTAGACCCCTTTCAAAAAGAAGCACCAGGCACGAGTTACGCTCTCATTAGAGCTCGTCAGTAATGCATATCCTTCCCACTGCCGAGATTAGAACTCCAGCCATGCCTTCATAAGGCAACCTTGTTGACCAATGTGGTTCGTTTTCGCAACAGGCCGACTAGAAAGTCTATGAGAATGCAACTGCTGTTATCAATTTTGGGCGATGTTCAACTTGTGTGAAAACAATGGTAAGCTGCAATACGTAACTCATGGTGTTACCGATGACACTTCGGATCTAAGAAGACTCAACATCAGTTGAAAAACACTTGAACAGTAAAACAGTTACCGCCTTGATTAGTCGAATACAACATATTGACGGTATTTGCTGGAATGCAGAACAGAGGAAGTCAATGGACAGATGAAATTTTGAAGTGAGTAGAAAAATGTAGAAATTGTTGCAATCTGAACACAGTTCAACAGACTGCAATGAAACACTGCAGAAAATCAACAACTAGTCGACAAACAATCCCAACAGACTGCAACAAAACAATCGTACCGGACATTCTAAAATCGATCGTAGAAAAAGTAGGTCGAATAACTTCGATTTTTGGTATGCGTGGCAGGGAAAAATATGAATATTGATCGCAGAATGTTGTGAATATCGCACTGTTTGTATTGATTACGCCCTTTTATATAAACCGCTCCTACGGCTATATTTTCGCCCCACGGACCAGAATATTTTTCGGGATAATAGATCACAAAATCTCTTGTTGAAAGTAAGCTCACAACAAACCCACTTACAGTAAAAGTGCAAACTATAAAATCTCAGCAAACCTTCACTACGACACAAGCAAGGTCACCCACAACTAAACGTTATTGCGGGACTTAATTGGAATATGTATAGCGTGCATGCTTTTGTGGAAGTCGAATAGGTGTCTATTCATTATAACCATCACATTCTAAGTTCCTTCCAAATGCAACAGTTCACGCGCTCTCTGTGTGCTATTTAGATTATTAGGTTTGATTATCGAAGTCTGTATGCCTAGGTAATCAGTTAGATAGATGATTTGTTGGATTAACAATATCTCTCTGCAGGCCCTTCGGTCTATCTTATCAAGTTGGTGGCTTAATGGCTTTCCTAGTGCAAGCGCACTGCAGTTATCTTGCTGGAATAATACAGGTACAACGAAGAATTGACTTTGGAGGGTTTGTTCGGCGTGAACAAACTTCAGCACTGAAATGTTTTTTAACCAAGACAGTTTCAGACTGACAATGATGTCTTTCTTTTGGCAGAGGAGAGGTGAACAGTGATACCCTCAGAGAACGAAGACAATCGTCTATTGTTGGTTACGTAAATGACACTGAAGGTATAAGTAATGACGATCTCATATTGGGAGGTTAACAAGTGATGTGCGACTGAAGACGCTGATTGCTTGCGTCGCATTGTTTGTGCAATATCATTTGTTGAAATGGCCTAACACCTAAACTGGAACACAAAACTCTAGAGGAACTGGTATTCGGCTGGTTGAACACAGCATCCAGACGGAGACCACACAGGAAGCTGTACAAACTGCTCATCAAAGTGAGCTGCTGGGTTGTGTTCCTACAACAGTACCCTTGTGGGTTAGTTGTAAGTTGACGCACGGGCTGGATGCAGTCATGCTTCTTGTAGAAGTGTGGTCGTGCCACGGTTGCCATGTGATCTCCGCCGGTGTTCATTTCCTCCAACACGTTTGGCATTTAAAATGTATGTTTCACAGTGCACTAAGGAAATGATTGCCGTACAGGTTTCGACATCCCTGAAAGCCACTTTGCTAACCGACGCTGAGCTGAATTAACTGTAGACAGCAACTAGTGTTCAAAAACCAGTGCAACACACAATCTTGACTGCTGTCGCTTGTTGATCTTTGGTCATAACTACTCATGCGTTTAGTCATTTACGAAACCAACAATCAATGACTGATTCCGTCTGTTGCGGGTGTCACTGTCCACAGATGACAACCACTCCTCTGCCAGAAGAAAGACATTGTCACTCTGAAACTGTCGTGGTAAATAAACACTTCAGTGCTTATATGTGCAGATGTCGATATGTATGTGTAATTGCGTGTGGCCTTGGACATCGCTATTCCATGAAAACACAGTACATCTGGTGGGGAACATCCTGAAATATGACACCAAGATTTGCTGCGACCTGTTTAGTGAAATCATACTTTCCTAATTATTCTCTAATGTGTTGCCTATTTTCCAAGATAAATGAAACCTATATACAATTTCATCCTGGATCTCAATTATGCAACCAAACCATCAAGTATGCCATGAAAGATACAGCCAGTTTTTAACGAACAGAAGTGGCTTATCCGACATTGGTTTCCGTCAAGTTGAACTTGTTTCTGACATAATTTGGTTGATTAAGTAACGTTGTCCGCGAGAACGGGAGAGCCATGTCACAAATGCATGTGTTCTCTTAACGACTTCGCTCCAAAAGTTCTCAAATGGGTGCTGCCCTTCTTTAAAGCAAATTGGTCAGCGATTGTAAGTTTCCTCATTCGGTTGCCCGATTGTTTCACCTCCCATGATCCAACTGCCTGGACAACATAATTCTCTTTTTGTTGCCAAGATATTGGGTAATAAATGACTGTTTAGATAATTGTTGTACGATTAATGGTTTTGCATATGCTGTAGCATTTTCTAAGAAAGTGACTGAAAAGCTTTATTAAATAAAATGGTTTTATTATGGAAATTGTCAGTGTAAAAACATAATTTAATTCATCGGTGTTATTGCACACCGAAGGACATCATGTGTTCTTCATAAAATGAGACAGGCGTTGCTTTGTTTCTTTGGTTTTGGAGTATCTGCAATAAGTTGGAATAAATTTTGAGAACAGCATATAACAACAGCTAATAGTTATACAAGTGAAAATTTTGTCGATAGTAATTTGTTTCTCAATGGTATAGCACCCGAATAGTTCTGTATAAAAAGTGGTAAACCATGTCAGCCGTTTACTCAGTTTTTGAAATGGTTCATTGGTAAATTGCAAGGTGCGATTGAATGCAATGTACTTCTGCACAGAATCCCAGTTGCTTCTTACTGACGCTAGCATAAATTATAGATTATGATTACAAGTTTACAAAACCTACATGAAAAGTTTATAAAATTTTTATGATAACCGTTGAAATGGCTATTCTACTTCGCATGAAAACGTTGGATTTTATCAAACGAATATCTGTCGTGGAAATACATTCTATTGTCGTTTGGCGTCAGATGATAAGATAGTTCTATAGTACAGCATACAAATAACGACATACGTTTGTGGGGCTTACCTGTAAAGTGAAGTAGAACAGAGTAGATATGGTAAGCAGCCAAGATTAGTTATCTGAGAATTGTTCTATAAAGTACACAGCTTCACATTAATTTTATGTGTATACTTTCAGCCCGCCATTTTTGAAATCACATCCATGTTCGGATTCCGCTGAAACTTAATAGTGCCATAAAATCTGGTGCCCAAAATAGTCAATCTAAATTCTACGTTCTTATATGACAAGTGTGGTAATCAACATTTACTTGACTTCAGCATTAACGTGTTCAGAGGTTCACATTCAATATTTCAGCCGCATCCATGACTGAACGATGTCTAGATTATCCAATCACCTCAAAATAAAACTTTGCAGTTAGTAACGATGAAGTTTTCCGATTAGTCAGTAATAGCCGTCTGATTAATCAATGATTCCGAGAAGACGAAGGAAATTATATTACCCAAATAACCGTGTTTGCGAAGTCGATCATTACAGTTGATAAATCAGTTGAATATTCATCTCCGAATTTGTTCTGACTATTGTAGTATGGTTTACACAAATTTATGTAAGAGTATTTAAATGGAACTTTCATTATTGAATTGTTTTACAATTTTTGGTAGCTAATAAGATTGGCGTAAATGCAAATGGACTGGCGTTAAGCGTTTTGTCAAAATAGAGATGCCCACTGACGAGGATTATTTAGCGAACAGACTCTGAGTGTGTCCGTATGCAGAAATTGCATCTAAGTGTCAGTAGAACAAAACTTATGCAGCACAAAGCGTTGGATACTTAGTTAATGTGTATCTATCCAATGAATACCCAAACTCATCTCCCTATTAATGTAAATCTAGGCATTAATAGACTACAGATTTCAAGTGTTAATTTACAAAGACACGTTCTTTCCGGTAAATATTTTGTGAACACTCAGTACATGGTGCATAACATCACAGAAATTATGGCACCTTTAATCGCAAGTATTAACGAGTCGTGTTTGAAAATTAAAGTTAACTTGCAATGCAGGTGTCATTTGTCTATTGGTAGTGATTTGGTTTCTATTTATTAAAGCAGTGACATGATGGCACGTTGTTTTATAAAAGGCGGCTGTTGTGTAAAATTGGCATGCCGTGAAGCGGTTCCATTGCCCTACAGAAAAGGTGAAGTGAATACTTTATAAATGTTTTTGGATACAAAGATCTTTATGTGAAACAAGAAATCCGCTTAAGAAATGCTACTGAAAACAAGAACTTATTGTAGTCTAGACTAGAAAAAAACCTGATTAGTGTGCGGATATTCGGTGGCTTGCCCCGTCTTTCATTTAAAATGTCCACGCCTCATCACAAAATGAAGTGGTGGCATCAGTGCCCAGTGGTTTGAAGCTGGGGGTTGGTGAAGTTTAGAGTACGGCCGACTTACATAAAAAAGTGAGGTAACACTTCTGCAAGAAGTCTGCTTCGTCATCTCCTGTAGCGTTTTTCGAAAGTTTTAAAGTTTTCTCTTGATTTTGCAAAGTGTCTTTTAAAAAGTTCTTGGTGTATTAACAAACTTCGTGTCGCGTGGTCATAAAGATCCTTCAATATTTCTTGATCAACTTTTGACATACATCTGAACGGTATAGTTTGTTGATGGTTCCATAGAGTTCTGGATGCCTTCCTTACGGCGTAAACTCCATCTGGTAAAGCTTCTTCTATATGCGCTCTGAAGAGTTGTTCAGAACAGTTACCCTTCTTTGGTTCCTGGAAGATTGATGACGACGAAATGTGTTTCAGCTCTTTTGAACAGAACTTGGATAGAGTTTCCAATATGGCAGACCAGTTGGTTTCCACGAAAACTGAGAGGCTGCTCCGAGTAAATTTTAAGCCAAGAATTATCTCCAATGTTTTGTATAGTTTCGGATGCTTAGTACTCGTACAAGGGGCACATTTTTTCTCGAACTCGACTTTTCGGATAATTTTAACATCGTCGCAAATTTTGCTGCGTAGTTTGTTTGGGTTCTATACCATGAAGCGCTTAAGGACTACGTAGGAAACATCAGTATGTCGTATACATAGTTTACAATGTAATTTTGAGCAGCAGGATTTTTAACCTCTTGATAAACTGCTTTGGTGATGAAAGCGTTTAGCAGGAAACCTAGTGGATTTTGTTTGTTTGCCTGCATTTGAATTTGATGTAATTAGGAGGACATAGTTCTTTGGAATTAAATAGGCTCTTCAGCTTCAACGACTCATGTTTTGGGATGACCATTCTAGTTATCATCTTTATGGGATTTTCGCTAGCTTGATTTAGGGATAAATGAGGAGCAATATAAAAGAAAAAATGTTTACTTTGTTTTCTATCAAGTTGACAACACTCACTCTAGTCAATGAAAATGAAATATTTTATCCGCCTATGAAACACTGTAATTATTTCCGTGAGACTTTAATCAATTTGTATGTTGAACTGTTCGACACAGAGGATATTGGTCGTAGTGGGAAATGATCCTTGTGAACAATAAGCAGTCCGTAAAATTGACTAAACTTGCATCATCCCAACGTATCATCCATTGTACCGGTTTGTTTCGTTCGTGCATATCTGTTGGTTTTTTATGCAGCGTACATTTCCTATTGTAGTTTCGTAATAATGTACATTTCGATTAGGTGGCAAGTGAATGTATCAATGAGCAAATGTTTTGCTTTTTGCATTCGGCCTGTTTTGTCCGCGATGAGGCTTGTCTGCAATTTTCGGCTAATTTGATAATGTTCATGATGATTTCGAAGTTGTTCACTGCTTGGCCTTTGGCAGTGATGTAAATATCAGATTGTCCCTCGTCGGATTTTCCAATTTGTTACAGTTTTTATGCTAGACTTTCATCTGATTTGATTCCATTTTGCACATTACCAAGGTTTTCTTTTTAGTGCATTTTGTATGTTTTAATCATGTCCTGCGAACACGATATCGTCTTGGTCATTTGACAGCGCATACTGTGGTATTAATCTTGGTGTGGTTGCTGGTATCAACCTCCTTCACCATGTATGATGGTCCTTCCTTAAATGTCAACTTTGTTCTCTGTTTTAGTTTCACAAGCCTTCGATTTATTAGCCGTTCCTAGTTTTTTCAACTGATGTCAATCGACCATTTGTTCACAAATCTTCTTCTCAGCCTATCACGGTGTTTTCTTATTTCTCTAAGCAACTGTTCGCATCGGCTAATAATGTACATCATATCCGTTTCCCAGTTTTCTGACCATCGACCAACCTTATGGACGATCACTTAGTGATCGTTAGTTAATGCTTGGTAGAAGAAACTTTTGATGCCTGTACCAACGCAGAAAAAATAGATTTTGGCACGTTGAATCTTCTCTGCATGCATAGGTTCACTAGCGACGAGCGTATATTTAGGTTTCTTACAGTCAAGGGTAGGAGATAAGCTGTTAGCACCGGTTGATTGTTTTGGTGTGTGTTTGTTTGTTCGCCCAGTTTGACATTTGAACTGAAATCCTCGATCATCAAACTAGATGAAATCATCGGTGCACATGAGGTTGAGTGAATAAGATTAAGCTTGGAATTGGGTGAAGTTTATTGTGCAGCTGAACCCGTATACAAATGTCAGCTAATTACTTTCTAGCCCATAGATCCCAGGTCCAAGGTTCGAAAGTAACAAAAATTCGACTCAATTTTCATGTCAGAAGATCAACTCAGTTTAAACTCGGTTAAATTCCAAGGTGAAAACTATGCACCGATGCCGTCATTCCGTTTGGTGATGGAACAGTTGGCACTCTGAATCTTAAGATTGACGAACAACAGACTAATTGTACCAATAGCCCGGGCTACCATTTCACTCAATGTTCTCAACAATTTGATTTTTTGTACATCTGTTGAAATTAATACTACACTTCATCAAAGTCTCAAGGTTCATCCAAACTTTCGACAGAATTTAATCAGGACTAATTCTATCGGATTTTGATGATCGTCAGGGATTCACAATAACCCGTTGACAGAGATGATTATTAGGAGCGGAGGTTTATATTATTGAACTCCTAAATATTTTTACTTTTCAGAAAGTCAGTGGAGTAATCCATATTCGCCTCTTCATTGACACGCACAACTTTTCAAAGCAAAATAAGTGTTGAACTCATATTATATGGTCAGTTATTGGCGAAATCGCTTTTTGCGCCGAACAATTGCACAAAATGAAGTGCGTTTGTTTATGACAACTATTAACGTTGAACATCACCCACAATTGATCGCGGCTGTCGTATTCCCATAGACTTTCCAGTCGGCCCCTTTCAATTGGAGATAACAGAGAGTAACTGTGTCTCCTATCAAGACGATCGGGCAACCTGACCATTACTCACAAGCCAAAGTGGTTGAGCGTTCACATGTGATAATTCGGTTGTGCCTAATGTGAGGTCAATGGCGCAGTGGTAAACACGGTTGCCTTATGAACAGCGTGTCCGTGGTTCGAGTCCGGCAGTAGCGATGATATGTACTACTGACGAGCTCTAATGGAAGCGAAACTCGAATTTAGTGCTTCTTTTCGAAAGGGGCTGACTGGATAGTCTATGGGAATGCGACAGCTCCGATCAGTTGTGGGTGAGGTTCAACTTGAAATTAACCAAATTCCCGATTACTCATCGGTAAACTATTAACGTGTTTTTCTCGTAACCATGAAAACTTCATGTCTAATTTCACAAGTGGTCGATCACAGTGAAAAAATTACTGGTAAGGTTTTTATTCAAAGTTAGTTTTAAGGCAATCCAACCTGTTTAGACCCCGTTGAATTGAGTAAATAATTTCAAAACAACACTGGAGTGAAGGTGGATGTAACATAAAAGTGACAGCCATGATAAAACCGAACTTACGTTGAGCTTTGAAAAAAAAGGAATTTTAATAAACCGATTGAAGTTAGTCATCGAAAGTTGGCATTGATAAGCATTATTTAGCAAACTGCCAATCAGGGTTATGCGTGACATTTCAAGTGACATTTTCGAGTTCTACAAAACCACTGTGGTATTTTGCGAAAGGCGTACCTTGTGATATTTACTGATTCAATGCATTTTTATGGCCAATCACTAATATATAATACTATGTGTATGTGAACAAAATTACTTTTTCATTCAGGAGAAATTCCCGATGAAGTAACGTACCAAGCTGAACAGTCTACTGACTTAAACGTTATGACAGAGTGAATGGAGGGGGGTTATATGCAAGATATGGAAACGATTCTGATTTTTTTTCTAAAATATTGATTCCCATCAGTGAATTTGAAAAAGCCAACCAAAATACGGAGGTTATTAGGAGTAATGATATTCCGGTAGGATCCCATTGGAGACACTTAACTTTTCTGCGTTTGAGAATTAGTTGCAATTTGAAATTCCTATCAATACTCACACGAAATTATTACCAACATCGATATTTGATATTCAATTATATTTAACGTAATTCTAGTGGACTGGTAACAGTACAAAGTTCCTCCGAGCCAGTGTTTGACAACTGTATTTACAGATTATTCAAAACGTAGAACCCCAACTGAAGTTAGGAACCTCCTACATTCAAGGTTAGACGTTGAACAATGTTTCTGCGCTTGACGATAGATAGAAACATTCTGCCAGTAACCAGTGTGCACACTGCAGTTACGTTTACCGCCAAAGGCGGACAGAAATTAAGTCCATCAACTTTAAAAGTTCTGTTGACAACACACGAAAAGTAACCGGCGAACTAAGAATCTGCTAAAAAACCTATCCTAAAAAATCATTCTATCCATAATCTACATCGGTTACTCTTATCACTGTTCTTGACAAACCTGTCGACCTTTCTCATTCGTACGAATGCAACAGTTTTAAAGAGTCAAATACCGACCGACTGCACCAGTCAAAGGAAAGAACAACGCAATCCAGTTGGTCATCCTGGTAATGCAATTGAGTTCCAACTAAATCCCATAATAAATCCTGTCCGCTTAGTCCAATGTTGTCTACATACTTCGTTGTGCCTGTGGATGGATATGCCAGCAAAATTACAAAGCATGTCGGCACACGTATCAACCAGCACATGCTAAAAGTGCTCCAAAGTTTGTAGGCCGGTTTTGTCAACTAGTACCAAAATAGGAAATTTATTGCAGAAAGTACAGCTAGTGAAGAATGTCCGAAGAAACTTTAAAACCAGAACTGAAATAACCACCCTACATCACAGTGACCATGCCAATTTCTAAATTTATACTTGTGTGCAGGTTAAATTGATAACTTTCCGCGTGATTCAATTAACTCTCATTGTTTTGTCTATTGAACGTCGTAATATGTACCAAGAGTTGCCAGATGAATGGCTTTGCTTTATGCCGGATTTGTAAAGGGAAATTTATCAAGGACCAGCCCAATATGAAATCTCCAGAACGACACAAACTCCCCTCCGGTTGTATTCCATATGCCTTCAGTTTGATGTAGATGTGACGAAGAGTTGACGAATACCCTTCAGCATTTTGGAATTGGTCAACCTGTCAATATTAATCTGACTAACTTGGTATGCAAAACAAAACCGAAAGCGTTACTAAGATGAAATTTCATAGTATTCTATTCAGTGCTGTACCTGAAAATTTTAACACCACCTTATTGCTGGTATTGCATTTGTCGAACGTGTCAGAGAACGAACAAAATATGTCTGTGGAAGGTCCGTACGTAAACGGGTTACTAATAATGCGTGAGCGTTCACTACATCATTGTTACGGTTGATAAGACCACCTGATTAACCATAGATTCTCACATATATGATAGGGCTTCCATCACTGCTTTCTGATAAGCAGACAGAGATAACAAGATGTTTCCACAAAAATTACCTAACCGAAGGATTGAATTACTACAGAGAAAGTACCTTCCTGCACTTACCTTCCACACATACTGAAACACAGTTCACAGTTCACAGGTCGCAGTTAAATTCACCGAGAACTTAACGGCGGTAATTATTCAACAAACAGACGTTCAACAGGGTCTTCTGACAATCTCAAAATTCGCTCCCACAGATCACCAAATATATAAATCAATGAAGAGTAGTGGGGGATTTTGATTCTCATATAGATTGAACATCACCTACAGTTGACCGTAGCTCTCAAGTTCCCAAAGACTTTCCGGTCATCCCCTATCAAAAAGAAGCACCAGATTCGAGCTTTGCTCTCATTAGAGCTCTCGAGGTGATTGGGCAACCTGATCGTTACTCACAAGCGAAAGTGGTTAAGTGCCCACATATGATAATTCGGTCGTGCTTCATATGAGGTCACTGACGCAGTGGTAAACATGGTTGCCTCATGAACAGCTTGGCCGTGGTTCTAGTCCCGGCAGTGGCGAGGAGATGCAATACTGACGAGCTTTAATAGGAGAAAAGCTCGAGTCTAGTGCCTCTTTTCGGAAGTCGTCGACCAGATAATCTATGGAAATGCGACAGCTGCTATCAAATGTAGATGATGTCCAATCTTTATGAGAATATACATACGTTTTAATTCGTTTTGCTGTTCCACAACAATTGGCAAATAAACCAGATCCGGAAGCTCTTCTACATTTGATTATTACACTATCACATTCCATTTTTCATCATACTCGAGTGACCGACAGTAAACAGCGAAACCATTTTCTTCAGTCTCGATTTTCGTTGAACCCGATTTATCTCTGTCTCATAAC
>JTDE01004434.1:35214-47262 GCA_014338405.1 Paragonimus skrjabini miyazakii
CAAATGCATTGTACATCCAATCGTTACTGAGTTAAGAAAGTGTTGATTTAATAGCACAAATTATGGGTGAATTACATACATGAAATTGGGTAAGCTCGTTATAAACAAAACTCAAGTACATTCCGCTTAATGAAACTTAAGTAAGGCAGGTGATGACCGTCATGGTCAATAATGTAGACTAAATTGTGGATTCATATTTAGCATCATGAAGCAGGGCCCATGGAACAGTTCGTTAGCTGTTCTACTATGAATATTCTGTGTATAACATGTACTGAAGTTGTAATCATAAACAATTACATTTCAGTTTGTCATTTCCGGAAAAAGCGGAGTACCATTCTTCAAAGGTAGTGTATCTGAATATGATGGTATTCGGTTCGATTGAACTAATCATTGTTTTCTTTGGTTGTTCTTGTATCCGACGCAGCAATAAGGTCACGTTCAGTCAACTCAATAACGCACTTCTTGCTGCATGGGATATGCATTTCCAGGCTTCGTATATTTAACAACCCAGCTTCAGTTGTACCGTCCGGGTAACCAATAGAAACCTCATAGAAAATTTGACCAGTGATAACTATCGCCTACATTCGAGAGGATTTACCGCATAAGTTGTCCAGGTAGTTGTAAAATAGAGTACATCAAATGTATACTTTCGGATGCATGAGAAAATTTTGCGAAGTATACTTAGACTGTTATATTGTTTTAAAAGTATCGTTCGATAACCACTGTGAGAGTGAACCGAAAGGAAAGGTAATTTCCAGACGAGTTTTCCCAGTTCACATGCAACAACACTTTGAGAAAACATTGGTTACTGATTTTCAGACCTAACCATCACAATGGCAACCTACAATGGATTGGTTTGTCGTAAGAAGTCAACGTGTAATAATAAGTTTGATCAGTGATAAACGGTTTCAAACTTATCATTTAGGATGCGTTCGAGACTACTTTGAGCAATCCTTTAAGGATTGCTATATCAGGATGGATCAGTGTGCAGCAAATCAGTTCAGGTTTTATCTATATGCCTTAAGCTAATTTTATTTTAAAGTTTACAAGCAATCCGGGGTCATTTAACAACAACCGGCTTTTGTGATAGTTTTCAGAAACAAACATTTGAATTATTTGTTTTAGTGAACATGTGATGAAAAAAAAAGCTGCTTTCAACACACTGTAACTCATGTAGATGTAGTTTTCAAGTTGTTTACCGTCAATATGTCATGCACTCCTCAATACCAGAATAATAGAAAAAGTCACCAAAAACATGGAAAAGCGGAATAGGATTTTAGATGAAATAGACTGAACAATATCCACAATTCACTACAATCTCAATATTGTAACAGACATTACAATCAAGAAGTGTACATGGAATGGAATGTCACTTCCGTTAAAGTTGGTCATTAGCGTACGTCCTTGCCAAGACCGAAAAAAGTCTACACGAAAGCGAGAGGATACATTTGGTTTAGGGGATTTTCAGTTAATTCCAGTAAAAACTAATGACAATGTTGCACTGCTACAAGTCAATGTCAAAACACTTGCAGACTTCAATGCTTAGTTAAGAAGAAAGAAAAAGGTTTTTTCTGTCAGATCTACCACTCATTCTATATCATAGCTTAGATTAGAATTGAATTCTAGGCTATCTACCAGTGGGCCACTATTGCTGGTCATTAGGTCATTTTTTGTTAAATTGCTCATAGATATTTAGCGTAATTCGCTCATGAACACACGCTCGACACTTCCAATAACGTCCAATCAGACGGCCGGGTTAACGGGACTATCTTACAAGTCCGATAAACGTCAGAACAGTCGATCGAAAGGGTTGGAATTTATACGATACTGTTTAGTAAGATTACAATAGAGGTATTGTCTCACTTTAAGTGTGAATCAACTGAATACACAAAGTATTCAGCAAAGGAGTTCAAAATGGGGTAACTAAACACACGTCCACAAACAGCCATCAGTCAACGCGAAACGACCCCATTTAAACAACCGGGTATAGATGAAGGGGAGAGCGCGTCAAACGATACCAAGAAAGAAGTTTTAACAGATAAACAATGATAGTTACAAAAAGGAAGAAAGCAAACATTTTACATGCAATTGCGGTATAAATTTTATCAGGATCGTTTACAGCAAAGAAAAATAAAGGCGAATTAGAGATGGGCTTTCTAAAACCAAACACGCCTCAACGTATTCATCGCCCCGTATCATATCAAACAAAAGGCTACAAACGTACCAGACGAACGGCAACAAATTTAACAATCATATAACTTTGCTTGTGTATATATTGCTCATGGAGTTCTTATCAGCTACTAAGAACCTAATTCTGTTCCTTGTCATTGAATGCTCATACTTCTGTTCGGTGCACTGTATTATTTTTCACTAGTTTGTTAGTCAAATGCTTTGCGTTTATCACGAATTCCCCTGGATGTCTATCTAACCGCAGTGAAATTTTCGTCGTTCATTTCAACAACTGGAGGGATTTTCCTTTCCTAAAGTCTGTCAATTGCTTGTGAAGTTTGATTCAAACGTTTTCATTTAATACACGTTTTCAGGTTTGATATGAATTAGCGGAACAACAGGTAGTCGCAAGTCTTCAAAAGCCCACATCAAAACATGTGGTCCTTGAGTTACCCATTGCCCAATACAATATCTAGTCGTCGTTATATGTTTTACGCAAAAATTGGCTGTCAAAATAGATCCTGGGGTTTCCTCCAAATATGCGCCAAATTCTTGAATTCGTATATATGCACAACCGATTTATCATATTTAGAATTAAAGTTATACGTTGGTGTGGTTGATAGGTCTGCCAAAACAGAGACGTTATAGTTTGTGTGCTGGAGTTAGTCAATGACGTAAATATCGTTAATTTCCAGACATATGTCATAACCAGTATAGTTTACCTATTGCTAACAGTAACTCGTATCTAATATTATCACCCAGGGGTTCAAAACCTCTGCTCCTGAATGACCATTAGACTGAAGGTCTTTTATGGGGAGCTTACTCAGTAGTGCGTATCCTTGTTTAAATGTATTCTCACTTATTTTTGACAGAGATAGGATACAATATTTTTTGTGCGGAACTTTAACTAAATTAAGTCTGCTAAAACTGACCCCTAGTGGGTGAAAACAGAGGGAGTGTAGTCAAGCAACACCACGGTGCCTACAACAAACAGGCGGCATGCAACACCAAAAGACTATACACCAGTTGAAAGTGAGCGGACACAAATTCTACTCTCAGTGAATCATAACGCAAACTTAGGCTCCAAGGTGTCTCTGATGAATTGTCTAGTCAAGCCAAACAACAATCTTTGTATTTCCTGACTTTTTTTTACAGGAAATAACAGTTCACCCTGCTTTCTGCAGAATAACTCAATTGTAGTTCAGCTTACTCATTTCGATGTGTTTGAATAAACTCCGATGACCATGGCTCACAATGTGAAAGTCAATGGACAAATGAGAATATCTATTTTGAGAAGGATTTTCTACGTGTCATTTACAAAATGAACCAGCAAATTCGTTTGTTACTCTTCTACTTTGAACTACAAACCGCTGAAAAAGTGGCTACCTTAGTAATCAACCTCCGGTAATGAAAAAGTTGAAACGGACGGTTTTTTCGACATTTGTAGACTAAATTGTAAAAACGCGAAGGTACAAGCTTAATGGTGCAAACTTTCTTAGTTTTGTCCAATGTTTTGACTTTCGCGCTGAAAATGTTATGGTCTAATCTGGTCAGTTTGTTTAAAAAAAAATAAATGAAATGTACTTTTCGAAGTGTGCTGTTCGAAGCGCTGCGCGATCATTGTCAGTTAGCTGATTCACAGAAAAACGGATTACTTACAATTTTTGAAGCAATTCAGTGAATGAGATAACCATTAGTATTGATCATCAATGAGGTTTAGCATGCACAACAAAGTTTCGTTGAACAAACCGGGAGTGAAGAATTACTCAGTTCCATTTTTACCGTTTATTCAAGTAGATGAATTGAGTTCGTCTCCTATTTTTCATGTGAAACGCGTTACCTTCCAAAAGAAAGGAATTGTGTGCGCATAACTCTAAGGGAAGTTTAGCAGAATTGTTCATCAACAAACGTTAGTGTGATATAACCGAAACAAATATGACATCAACCTGAATGAACCATACCCGAAAGATCTCCTTTCCCACTACACCAACGGAATGCCAAATTTTCACCGTAAGTTTTGGCATCGCTGTGGTACAACCGGTTGGCTGTTGCTAACTCTTTGGCCCACTTTTGTGCTGATCTCTCGAGATTCTTGTCGTGACGCAACTTTGGACATCCATGAGCTGCCCTAAAGCTATAACGTGAGAACGGGGGTGATGGTTACAACAGATCACCGGTTTGTAAAATTTAGTGAGAGACTTATAAATGGTTAGGTGTAACAGATCTCATTGGAAGGAATATCAAGCACAGGAAATATATAGTTTTTGGTTTAACTCTGAAAGGAATTTAACGGCAACTCCGAAAAATTATTTAAACCGTACTGACCATAAAAATATTGGGACCGCGAAGATCATTTTGGGTCCAGTGTACTACAAGTAAACTTATGTAAACGGTAACGTATTCCATCATTAGAGATCAACATCTGGGGAGGAGTACAATCACTTGTTGAACATCATTACGGATGACTGTGATACTACAAACAACTGTCAGTTTAGGTCAGTGCAACGTCCTTGAATAGTTTACGAAACACTGTGTGAGGACATGACTTGGGAGATGTTAACGTTCTGCTCACTGTTGTTAGTTAAGGACATAAAACAATCTGTTATATGTGGTCAGCGTATAACTACAAAAGTGGACTTTCCGCAGGTGCCGTGTACGTAGGTAAACGTATGTAAATTAATCTTACGGAACAGATATAGGTTGTCAGTCATCGGGTGTATACCACAGACCGCAGGTGTTGCCTAAGAGTGTATCCTCAAAACTAGTAACCGTTGTTTTCTTCAGTGCAGCAGAATACCGAACAAGTTAACTGGGACGTGCATACACTCTGGTTTCATGGCCTGACCCTACAAACAAGGCTTCACGTTTTGATTGTTGCGCGTGATACACACCTGCTGCCTTATGCCAGAATAGTAGTTGTCCATTATTTTATACATGTACTACTGAATCTTCTGTACTCCTGCACTCGATTTACTTGTAGACTAACTGGGCTTGCACTATCTAATTATTGGACAAGTGTCCTGGTGATAACTGCACACCTTGGCAAAGTAAAGTCCCAACAAAACGTACGAGTTAACAATTGAATTTCGACACCTCACTTATTGCCAAGTAAAGACCGAGTATTTTGAGTCGAAATCGTTGGTGATCATCCTTCAATATCACGAATTCGTGTTTACCTCAGTTAAGATATTTCTGTCATACATATCCAGCCGTTTTGTCTGTGTTGCTGAAAGAACAACTAAACGGTTCCAATCAACAAAGAATCAAGGTTCATTTTAGTAACAGCGTAAATGCTGTGTAATGCGATGACCACAAGTGAAAAGCCTAAAGACATAACACTTCCATCCAAGGAGAACTCGTATTAGGTAATAAAAGTTTTGCACCAGATAGAAATTTTGAATTAACTGACCTCGAATATTCATATTATCACAATTAAATGTCGTTCGTACAAAAAAGTTTGTTTGGACCCGTAACTCCAACAGTGAAAGAAACTGTGTAAACAATCCCTAGCATGAATGGCGTCTGAATATAAGCTTCGTAAGTGCAGTTAAATCTCTACTAATTGGTTGTAAGTACAGTCTGATCGGAACACGATTGAATCGAATGACATAGTCAACGGAAACTTGTGTTCTCCACTAGCACTGTGGACTACGTCACAATCTTTACTTGAGAAGTTCATCTGATTTCGAAGCGCCCTCTGAGCACCGTCATCTAATATCTTCCTTAAACTGTTCAGTTCATAACTGCTTAACTCTGTTTAGTGTCTCAGCGATCCAAGTATTCTTTCAGACAGAAACGTGTCGAGTACTCATGAAGAAGCAGTGGTAGGGCGATCTCCTTCGATAAAACTCAGTTCGTTTATGGATTTCCAGAGGGCAGGCTATTAAATTATATAGAACCATTTCAAATCATCCTTCACAGTTGATTATGGCAAGTTAGGAATTTGCATAGAAGTACTTGTCTGAAGATCACAGTTGACGAGACTGGCGACAAGCAAACGCCCTCCAACTGATCAATGGAACGAGTGATGAATTCCTATGCATTTGGAAGGGCTACTCACGATCGTTCATGTAAAAACTTAATCAAGTCTTCAGTTAAAAAATTAATTTGTTCAATTCGGGTGAGTAGTACGGGGTTTTAATTTATTATACAAACTCAACACCACATACTCGATCGCAACCGTTGCATTCTCATAGATATTTCAAGCAGCTCCTTCAGAAAAAAGCACTAGAATAGCGTTTTGATCGTTAGGGCGTGTCATTAGCGTATACTATTGCTACGTTTGAGATTAGAATCTTAGCCACGCTTTAATAAGACAACCGTGCTTACTACTTTGTTACTGACCTCATAGTATCCAAACCTAGAACCGACTGCAAATGTTTTACGGGTCAACAACTTTTTTCTTCGTTAACGCTATAAAATTTATTACGTTGCAAGTGACCTGGGGGACCACACCAAAGTGAGCTTGTTTGCACTATGCTGTTTTCCTGTAATTGGCTATTTTGGTTTTCTTCTTCTTAAACTTCAACTTTTTAAATGGCATGTTTTCTTCCAACGAGAGTAAGAGTTCCTGCTTAGCAACCAGTCCAATCTTCATTTAAGATATGTGAACATTTTGCTCTCCCACATAACCCTTATTATCAGTTCCTTGCCGTTGATTAGCTCCAACTGATTTATTTGACACAAGTTAGACATCATTGACAATCGATTGAAGCTTTTGAATTTGCATAGACCCATAAACCAACCCTTTTTGAGGAGAATCAATGTACTGGTGGTTCGATCCTTATAGCGCCTTTCATCAGTGAATATTCTCGTCGAGGCTGCGATTAGAAATCCGGCTACGCTTCCAGAGGCAGCCATGTTCATCAGTGCGACACTGAACACACATTGAGCATTATTGAATCATCATATGTACAGGACCAGGCACATTTAAGTGTAGATAATCTGAATGCTTGTACTATACGCCTCGGAAATCTGCACCAGCGCCAAAATCCGGAGTCCAGTTCAAACGGCCTACCAAACGATCATGCCAATTAACCGAGTCGGGTGAGAGAACGGATGGGGCACACCGTCGAGATCAGAGCCAGATTAACTGGTTGGTTGTTCACACATATCTTTATAACAGTTTCGCTGAGACCGGGAACCAGCATTTGCCGGTGAGTGCAAATGGACAAAGCGAAAATAGGGTGTCTCCGTAGCGGATTGTGCCACCACGACAGATTTTTCACCGACCGATAGATCAGAGGAAGCGGTGTTAATGAACGAAAGAGATTTATAACTCTAACACGCCACACGTCTTGCTGTGTTTTTGGGATTATTACACCAGTTATGGATTCGGTCGCGACATATTACAGCCATGCTGTTAAAACCATGAGCATCGCTTGGCATCTTAGTTTTGTGACCTCGTTGTTGAGCCGTGTCCTTCTGCTACCTACCACTATGTTTTATTTGAATGATTCAACGATGACCAGACCAACGTTGGTATCTTTTAACTACAGGAATCGTTTAATTATCGCAAAAGGCACGATGTTCTACTGACAGTTCGTCGTTATCGTCACGTGAAGGCAGAGAGAAAATAAAGCACTAATACATAAACCATAAATTCACAAGTGAGCGTGAAAATGTTACACCTGGCTATGTTTGCACAAAAGCGTTCTCCTTGAGCAAGATAATACCACACGTTGCGAAGTAGTCTAACAGACTACGTTGGATTTCGAGATTATAACCATTTTTGGTTATAATCCAGGTGTTAATGATCGTAGACCATGGTGGACAAAGCTCTGGGTCGACGGCGACGACCGACTTTACTCGAAATGTGTGTACACCCCATCCCCATCCAGTTAATCTGGTTTTGGTCTCGATGGTGTGCTGTGCCCGTTCTCTCACCCGACTTGGCTAATTGGCATGGTCGTTCGGCAAGCCGTTTGATCTGAACTCGGGATTTTGACGCTGGGCCCGATTTCTGGGACATATAAAATGTGACAGTTCAGTCGTGCACGAATATTGTTTAAAGTTACGTTGTGCTATGTTGGAAATGGAAAGGTTTGAAGTACCATATCCCAGTTAAACCTTACGATTTGTGTTCATAAAAATCGAGGAGAAAAGCAAGTTAGCGTAGCGACCAGATTGAGCACTGTGTTGCATGTGACCCGTCAACCATTCTTGAGTTGTTCTGATTCTATAAACCCGGTTTCAATATGTACAAAATGCAGCTAATTTAGCAACAGGAAGATAACAATTTTTAACCATGAAACAAATTAACTTCGATTCCTTAAGTCATAAATTAAATCGAACTGTCCCATTACCTGAGTCCGTCATCAGGTGATAGTTTTCCAGAGATGGTCTCTTTGACTGCATAAAAACGAAACGTTCAGTCTTGCCATTCAAAGGTAACCTTTGCTGGTTAGTTTGATGCTAGAGAGTTTGTCATTTGTGTCCTAGATTTGAGTATAAAACGCCTTAGAACTTCACTAGTTCACTTCAGTCACTCCTCATTGTGCAGTGGTGTTTGATAGTCGCAACGTGACACGATTCGGTGTCTTAGATGACGAACATACCGTTAGAGAACAACTTGCGCTTCCAAGTAGTAACGGTGTCAAGGGAACCGGGTATCAGTTGTGAAAACACGTTCATTGTAATATTATTTGAAATGTAGAGTTGATGTTCCAACTGTGTTGCAGTCTTCTAGAGCATATTCCAGGATTCTGAAGGGCATTCTCATTACTAAAAGCACAGTTGCGAGCCCAAGGCAATGCCTCTAGCAGCATGTGTTCCTCATCGCAATAATGCTCATTGATATGACGCGATCATACCTTCTTCCCGTAGAGTAAGAAATGTTATTGTATTATACTACCTTTTATGAGGTGACCCAGCATTATCAAGTCTAAAATTCTCTTATTGTTCAGGCGGCAACCATCCATAAAACAATGTAAATTTAACACCAACCAACAAATTGCATTACAAGTAGAAGTATCATTCGAGTGGCAAATCAGTTTGTGACAGTTCTCTAAAATCATTAGCCCTCAACTAAACTTTCATATTTATTATATTCATGTACCAAATAAAGTGATCGATCCATAAATGAGGTGACAAAAATTTCGAGAAACTACACGATGTCAATACGGATAAAAAACGGGTACACCACAGTCCATCACTGTGGAAATTTTGCATTGTATACTGGTCTCATGGATACTTAAACACTCCGCATGTCTCATATAAGATCGCGCTGAGTTAGAACACATTGAAAACCAATTGTAAGAGTGCCAAACAGAACTAGTTCACCTACCTGGTAGATCTGCCTCTACACAAGCAGTTGCACATTTTTAGTTTGGAACCAGCTTTCATCAAAGGGATTATGAAGAAGGGAAAGTGTTGAAAGTGTACGAAACAAATTTTTATAGAGCTTATTCTGTTTTTGCTGGCTTCACCATATAATCATTGATAATAGACTTTTGAAAATGATACTAGATACCTGTGCTTTTCCTGCCAGTGCTCATGCATGCACTGGTCACCAAACTTAATGAGGAATTCGTAATCACACAGGATGTGCGTCTCCAACCTGTCTTCTACCACTTCTCTTCATTCGATCTCAACTCGACCTGGAATGGGTTTTTTGTGTACAATTAATTCGGTGACTAAACTCTAGGTTATTGAATATATTATCAACAAACAGAACTGTTCCAAATTGATAACAACGTGACATTTCAAGATAAGCATTACGTTCCTATCGGTCAAAAGTTGCAGATAAGACAAGAACAGATCTTTCATTGTGGCTACTCTCCGGGTTTACGTCTTGCTAAAAGAGATAACTTATTCAACTGTGTGTGTGAAATTATTTTTAATCACATGCTGCTTAACTGTTGCTTCTCGGACTTGATGAAGAGCGTTGTCCAGTGCATATGATCACGAGGATAATTTGCAGCGCATTTTCTTTAAATGCACCTGAAAATCTGCACTGGTCAGTAGACACAATCGAGTCGGTGAAACAGGGCAAATGTAATTCGTGAATAACCTTTCATTGTCTCGACAAATTCCTAACTAACATAACACTAGGCCACCTGCTGATCTTATACATATATATATATGTATATATAATACTTTCGGTGTTTAGTTCCGTAATATCTGTTAAGATGAATAAGCGTTCATCTATAAGATGCTCTGTAGACCTGACAGGGTGTAGCGACACCCTCTAAAATCTGTATTGGATTAAAATAATTCCATTTATCTCATTCAGAATGAGTGAAATAGAAAATATATATTAGAAATTTTTATTTGATTATTCCGAGGAAATTGGAGACTGCTAGTGGTTTTATAAAAAGTAAAAAATGAAATAAACTCACTAATTGTGTGCGGCAATAGCATCGCGATTCAACTTGCGTCCTGTCATATTGATTACTCTTAATTATTGTGTTAATCAGTGTAATATTCTACAAACGTAAACGACCTAGACGTGCGGAGGTGTACATCCGTTTGACCAATCAAACAGTTCCATCCAAACATATGGCACACCAATTCCGTCTACATTTTTCGGATGATGTCCTATTTTTCGCGTGTTCTTATTAAAGTCTTTGGAAAAAGTTTATAGGAATCACAATCAGACAGGACAAGTTTTCATCTCTATGAATCACTTCCTATGAAATTAGTAATGTCGTGTCTACAATGTATGTCTATGGGGAGAGTTCAGTTTGTATAATTGCACATTCTAATTGTGATAAGACAATGAAGAGACGCAAATCACGTGAGGTTCTCCAGAGTAAAACTTCGTACATTCTGGTCACATATGGACATGTAACTAATTTTAAACATCAAGCAACCGGAAGCCCATCCTCCAGTCTGCTCAGGCATTGACTAACAGAAATCAAAATCTTTACGTGTGTGTTCAAAAACAACGTTTGTTGACATTACGACTGTCCTGACAATCAGACTCCCCATATTTGTAAGTTTCATTTTCATATCGGTCCGTCTAACTCCTTAGCCTATGACTTCCATTCTATGGAACCTCATCCTAATGTTTAAAATTAGTTAGACAACCCTGTGTGATCAGAATGTACGAAACGTTACTCCGAAAAACAACATATGATATACGTCTTCTCACTGCCTTTTTCAAGTTCAGCAAAGGGGCAAATTGCTTCATATATCTCTGTTTATTCACGAGTTAAATAGTATACTTCTGAACTGAAGCGCATTTTGGAAAACAAGAAGAACAATTGAATCTTCCGTCCACGCAATACTTCCCACTGTTGGTCACGGCAGGTTAGCCCGAACCTTCAACGGAAACCCTAGTCATAGGGTAGGTAGCCAGTGTTGATAAGATCCAAGAATTTGGATGTAGATGGGGTCACTTAAATATTATTTCCTAGAAAAACGCCTTACAAATCCGGAACTTTATACAACTGATATTTGTTTAAAAATCCAATTGTGAAAAATCTTTGCTCCGACTAAGTTGTAACCAGTGAAAGGAAGCTACAGCTTCTACGAGGCCTGTGTTATAGGCTCCACGCTGTGAAACCAGCCCGGTAGTTCGGGAATATTTCTTTGCATGTATTCTGTGTGCAACACTCTGTTCACTGTGATGAGACCATGACCTACCAGAGTTAGGTAAAAAGAGTCGGTTCTAACTGAATTTTAGTGTTTTTCCCCATGTTTATCTCAATTATTGTTTGGTCCAACCTGTAGTTCAGATGTGCTACCAAGTTTATTTCAGGGTGCTTCAACGGTCTACGGAAAGCTTGTTTGGGAACAATGAAATACCGTTAGTTGAAGATATTGCAATCCTAACAACCCATAACTTTAGAGAACTTAACAAAAGACCAACTTAGTATGAGTTGGTACTCGGCTATACTTGATAGTATTTGATTTATCGTATTCAAACTGAGACAA
>JTDE01004435.1:0-23227 GCA_014338405.1 Paragonimus skrjabini miyazakii
ACAGATGTGGGAAATGGTCTTAGTTAAGCGTTTGTCCATCCTAACTAATCCACTGTCTCACTGACAGCTTAGCAAGAACTTGCACATAAACAGACGATGACTCGAACAATTTTTGACTATCCTAAACAGTTCATACAACGACAGTTACACTCAGTTCGTGACTCATTACCAAAGGCTTTAAGCGAATAGAGAGGTACAGTCGTTGTCCGTTCTAAGGAATGACTCGGAATACAGTCTTAGTTTGTAAATGGCATTTGTCCAGAACGGATGAATACTGAGGCTCACAGCAAAATCACTCCGAATTTTTCACAGACGACAGGTAATAAACTGTAATTCCGCAATTGCCAATGAGAATTTCGACACCAGTCCTAAAACTAAACCGGAAACTGTCCAGATAACGATCTGGGGGCTCAGATCAACACAAGAATGTTTAGTTTATTAAGTTATGGAAATTGGTAACGACCAGTAATATTATAAACAGAAACGACGATTATGGCCCTTCATGTTTGTGGCATTCAGACTCACATCGATCGGTAAGTGAGTGGGTTGATCATTGAAAGGGGTGATCAACCAGTATTATGTGTTAAAGTTTTTACCTCCTTCTTTTTCTAGAACATTGACTCTATAGAATCAACTTGTACAAGTTAGTACACCAAATCCATTTCTGGTTTACGTGCACATTTTCTAGTTTGATAAAATCAATCATTCGGCTTCAGTTTGGACTCCTGATCACGTACCACTGACTTAGAACTGTTTAGCCTCGGATTAATGAATTGACTCACGTTTTTCTTACTTTCAACATATAAATACGTATAGTTAGCTTGCCATCCTGAATGAAGTATCTCAGTCAGGGACGAGACTTGTCAGATAAAAATCATAATAGGGTTTAAACAAAATTCTCCGTAGTCACTAAATTGATCGACTTCGGAACGTTAATATTGGTGGATAATGTGACTATGTGAGACTTCTTAAGCTATGGTAGTGACAGGGTTTATAATAAAAACTACGAACATAGTTAAAAGAATTAGCGTTTGTTTCCAATTACAGGGCGTAACTTAACTTTGCTAAGAAAGTAAATCTTCTTCATTTGCAATTAATTTTCAAATGAGATTTCGAAAAAACTGCGTGGCGATGATAATTCTGTCATAAATCTGTATGGAAGTTAGCAGGAATCGAAGATTATAATTGTACTCCAACATTCATTTGCATCTAAGTCAACTGAACGAACAGAAACTTTGTTGTGGCTTTGCCTGCTCAATAGGATAGCAGCTGTACACTGGTTACGGAGTCCCTGAGGAAAATTCCCAACACTTGAAGTCTCACCTTGAGGTCAAAAACTGACCGTAAAATGGCGGATCAATCTGACCAAACTGTATCAAAACACTTCACTAATGCATTTCAAAAACGGTTGTTTCCTTCTCGATAAAACACTCTACATTATGGAAATATGAACATTTTCTCTAGTGTATATCGCTGTCTGCCATACAGTCAAGTAGATCAGGTCGAAATAAGCGACTTTGTCAGAAACGAAAGGCAAACTATAAACATTAGTACTGCACACAAGTTATTCTTAAACTATGGAATCACGACCAATTTCACGAGCAGCTTACATGCAGCTCTTGGGTAAGACATCCGATTATGCAACCTCAGTGGCCATCTCGACTGGGTGATATGTATGATCCAAACCAGATTGTCGATGTAACTGAAAGTTATCATACTGAAGGCACACATGGTTAGCTGCATTCATTTTGGGTTAATCTGTTACAGTGCTCAAAGCCACATGACACCTGCTCATAGCATTGATCAAAACTGGCTCGCATTTAACCACTTATGTTTCCATTCACACACCATGTATCTAGTGTCAACCAGAAGGAATAAGACCAATAGGCGTATGATTGAAAATTTTCGTGTCAAACCGTCTAATGCTGGCAAGCCACTTGTTAGATTAGTATGAAAGTGAAACCCTTATTTCTCGAATAAAATCAGACGGACTCCTGGTACAATCTCTGAATTGATAGAAGTTATTAAAAATAAGAGGTAATAGGTAGTTAAGTGCAGGAATATATGTTACTGCATTCTAGATAGGGGTCAAAAGAACAACAAAAATTGACGTTGGATTAAATACCAAACGATACAATCAGTATAAAATACACCAACAAAACTGAAGAAAAGAATGGGTGGAAGGTTACAGTGACCCACATTTCTGTAAAAGGGAGACAGAGTGATTTATCAAGCGTCCGCTGTCGCTCATTGATACAAAAGGGATAAGAACGATGTGACCAACTTAAGCCCAATATATTCGTCTTATCTTCAACGACGGTAAGTTGATGATTCACTGATCTGAGACGGCCAGCACATTCGCGGCCGCACTCGTCACAAAATCATATTGTCATGACACCTATTGGTCCATTGCGAACCGCTCGCTTGTATTCACGGCCGCGCAATTGATTCCCATTAAACCATCGGACGCCCGCCAGGATCATACTCCTCTAGTCTTTCCGGTTCAAGGTAAGTCATCTGAAGGTCTGAAGTGGATGTTACAACGTGAAAGACTTACTTGCATACCACCTTATTGTCTTCGTTTTTGACCACCTGGATTTCACTTACCCGCTTTCACTTGCGGGGATGTCCTAGACACTGAAGCTGATTGAGCGCTAGCATGACTTCGATCACATCCCTGTGCATTCGCCGAAGTACCTCGGTGTTTGGAACCATGTCCCACAAACCGGTACAAAGAATGCGACAGGCACTGAAAATGTAAACGGTTCAGGTAACGTGCGTTCACCTGATACCATGTCCAAATTTCACTGTCGTACAGCAACACAGACAGCACCATTGAGCGTAGTCGCCATCTTCAGGCTGCGGTTCTTCTAGTCTTGCCTGCAAAGACTCCCAAAAGTCTCAATAACCTTCGCCACTCGAGCTCGGAACTCGCGCTTTAGAGACAAATCTCTTGAATGTTACTTAAGTAGCGGAAGTCTACGTAACTATCGACGTTAACTCCTTTTATGCGTATCTCATGTGTAGGCAAAGCACGTCCGCCCGGAAGAGGCTAGAAGAAAGAAAGTGTTTTACCCGTGTTGATGTCCAAGCCAAAATTGAATACTGCAGTCAGGAAAGCCGTGGTCAGTCACTGAAGTTTATCTTCGCTTTGTGCATATAGCGCGCTGTAATATGCAAACATGCGTTTAAGCATCGTTGGGGTACGGTGCTGCCTTGGAGTACCAAAACGTCGAATATTTAACGGGCACCTATCTGTGTGGTGCTCAACCCAAACGCCGCCCTCCACCGTGTCTTGAAAACAGTTGTTACCATGGAAGTTAATTGTAGACTAAACAGGGCTGGAAATATGGCACAATCCTGCTTCACACCTGCGACCATGTCAAAGTCATCAGGGGTCAATTCAACGCCCTTTCCGACAGCTTACCTTAGTCCATAAAATTAGCCTCATTCGAGGCTGCGAAATCAACGGCGTTGCGGCTCAGCTCCATGGCGATCAGTGCGGTACAGTTTTTGAACCATCCGACGTTGCATCGACCCAGAAGCCTTTGCACATTCAGTGTCACGACAAACACCGTTTTGCGTCCAAGCGCACTTCTCGGATTGAAAAGTGGAGCCTCGGTATGTGTCTGTGACTAAACAGTTCGACTTGTGGTACACTAAGAAATAGGGGTTTTTTGGGAACTACATCCGGAGCATCTAACCCAAATGTCTGACTCACTCGGCAGTGGGAGGCTAACCCAGTTCGGGGGCACAGTGAGTAAGACGTTTGCGACTCATTCCGGATACAGCTTTGCGCAGCAGATGTACAATGAACCACATCAAGTATCCGAGATTTTGTGCGGGCTTTCGACGGTACGGAATAATACGCTGACGGTCACAGCCAATCATTGGGCGACTTGGCTGTTCTTTGTTTGAAGGTATCTCATCTAGTCTTTTCCTGCAGTAAGCAGAAGGCATTAATGCTACAGCTATAAAATACAGTTCTGCTATGTACTCGGATTCTTGCCCCATTGCTTAAGCACCTCTACACAGTCAGTAGTGCAGCATAAAAACCTATCAGCCCCACCGGTTTTTGCCTGGCTGCTCCCCTCCGACCTATCTGTTATGGCTAAACTTGGAATGACCGAAGTACTGGTCAGCACAGCCATCTAGATCCAAACAGTGCACAGGACAGACCAACACGTCAAGGTAGCAGAAAAGGTCAGGTGAAAGTGGATACACACACAGGAACACGAGTGAATTGTGAATATTGCTGCCTATGATGGTGATGATGATTTCACTGTGCTCGGAAAGGGGAGGAATGTCTTTATTTAATTATAGCAGACTTATGTTGGTTTAACCCAGCGTAAAACGAAATAAATCCATATGATTAATGTAATGGGTTTGTTATGAAAACCGCTGACATGTATTATCAAAACAGTCAAGCCAAAAAGGGGTAGATATCTAAAATGTCACCAAAAAGAGTTATTATACTGTAGTGTCTCATAGCCGGAACCCCTTTTCAGTTTTCATAAAACTATATGAAAATCACTGTAAAATATCAATCGTTGGAAATACAGTCATTGGATGTACAGAAGTGAACTGAATTTGTACTAAATAAGATGAAACCCTGTAGATTTTATTTTGATTAAATATGTGTGGAAAGGTAGGTCGACCCTCCGGATTTGAAGAGGAGATAGAACAACAAACTTTTGAATTGAATTATTCACCAACAAAGTAATCAAATGTCTACACTTTATTACACACTGTGATCCAGTGAACTCCACAGAAAGACATGAGTTTGGTGCTCACTGTAGTTCTGCCTATACAGTAGATCGCAGAGTAAATGCATGCTTGGATATTAAGGCCAAAATGTCAAATATGTCTACTAGTTGACTTTGGAGTCAATATGGTTGAAGCGGGTGAAAAACAAAAATAAACATGCCAGGCTTTCCTGAACCCAGGGCGTCATCACGAACTATGTTCGTTTAGGACGGAAAAATAGACTCATATTCCGCAGTGGTTCTGGAGCAGTGAAGGTTTTTGATGTAAAATCTCTCATCCCGGTCTATAGTCTGTTTAAACAGACATGAACTAGTACGAATTGTAAAATGTTCCGTTACGGTTTAAGCTCCTGTCCGTCTCATCTGGTTGTCAATCAGATAGCTTGCTGAACAAGATGAGTCGTGGAATATTCTGTGAGTGGCTTTCTTTGAAATAATGAGAGAACAAACGTTTCGACCTGGTTACTGGGAAATTAACGAAAGTCTTTTAAATGCACACAGCATTAGAGTGCCCTTGGCTTAAACGTGACACTGCGAAAATCTGTGATCAATTCAAGCTGGCTTGCTTTGTTTTATAAGCAACCAGGTTGCCTCTGCAACCATTAACGTGTTCAGATAGATACATGAGAACTGAGTTCTTTATTCAGAAATGAACATTAATAGATTAGTCCTGTAGAAGTCCATTGGGCTTCCGTTACTCATCGCTACGATCACTCATGACCACTCAGTACAAACTCATTCAATAAACCAATCAATCAAACATCCAGACTTCTGTTAATTAGATTACATAAGCGAAAATAGATTCTGCTGAATCACATGGAACTTGCTAATTTGAGGAGTTGGTCATTTTGGACGGATGCATTAGGTTACAAAAACAAAGATACACTACAAAATAACTTAACATAAGCGGATAACAATTTCAATACGTGTCGATCAAAGATCTTGCAAGTTGACTGCCTGTTAGCGACAGGAATGACACAAATTGCAAAGACGAAGTGTCCACATTCATACAGAAACAAATTCAAAAATACTGTCATAAAAATTGTAAATTACCCCAATTCTATGTTTTTGTGTACAGCATCAGAAACTTTGAACCAAAATTGAAAACGGCGATAAATAATCCGGTCACAAATAGTCTGGCTAAGCTGTTTGTGAATAAGTTGACAAGTCAAGTTGAAAATAAAACGAAAGTAGATAAACTGTTGGAAGTGAGCCAAAACATTAGAGAGGCATTGAACAGTGAAGATCAAAAACAACTCAAAAAATGAAATCGTTCTTAACCACATGCTGCAAATGAAAATTCTCCTTCTAATTTATCATTTGTGTGATATATCTGTCAGAAAGTATTTACCATCTATTCATACACCAAGAATCGACCTAACAATAACAGTTAGATTATGGAGTGCACTGTACATTTTACAACCCTTCAAGTAAACGTTGATTTGAGTATCTTCAGAATTTACCAGTTCAGACGAAGACTGAGTGTGTTTCGAACAAAGCCGATTTCAGTTTTGAGAATTCACATACACAGTGATAATGTTGATAGGTCGAATCAGATCCGCTGATTCTGTAAGTGAAACCAAAACTTTTCATGATCCACAAATCAAACCAGAAATAGATATAGAGAGTAAACCATGGATTGTAAACGATGCCCTCAACATTCAGTCAGATGGATAGTGTTAACCCATCTCATCACTCAAAAAATGATTTGACCTGCACGCAGTTACACTTTCTGAAGACAGTGTTTAACAAGTTCATAATAAGTTTGCTTCTGGGTAGATTTTTACTTTTACCCAGTGGTGGCGGTGATAGTGGCCAAACTCTTTATCTTTTGGCGGGTCATTGGCATATGGCATGCAGCAAATGATCGAATTTCACAAAGTAGTGAACGCCGAGTGGTAACCAAGATCAAGATGTTTCATAAGTCACTGCAATTTTACGTATTTCGCAGCAAAGAACATCGATACCTTATTAGGATGGCAGAATTAAATTTCCATTTCTTCAGGCTCAACATGAATTAGGTTGCAACGTTTTAAACCTCTGCATGCAACACTAAGGAAGCATGGGGATCTGATTTAGGATTTTAGCCTGTGCATCCTCTCTAAGTGGAGATGAAAGAAAGCAGGAACTGATTAGACAATCGAACGTCGTATGTTTCTAGATACCACGTGAATTCGAACCACCGGGGTACACCAACTGAGATTTAGCTTGCATCATCGTGACTGAAGATTTCGGGTGCAGAGAGTAAACTGTCAGTTACGTAGGATGCAATCTACGTACACACGATTTGCAGAGTGTGGATGCAATCTAGTAGTTCCTTCCTTCGTGGATTGGGTGTTTATGAGTGTGCGTAATAAACTGACAGTGTTAGTTTGACAGAACGCTTGTACGAGATCAGCTATGTTATTCGTACACGCTTCCTGTTTGTCCTATGAGGTGAGGGGGATTCTTTCATCCTTGCATTGATATAAATAAATTTTGGTCCAAACTGTACAGGTGATTCAGTACTTGATGTATTGTTTATGTGATACCTAGGTAGCTCAGGTCCATCTATCTACAAATCACCCAAACGCAACATCAGGTATACGCCCGATAGTCTGTGCATCTTTAATAAGTCAACAAGTTCCTATTAGAGGAAGAGGAACATTTGGTTGCTGCCTTCTGTGACGGGATTTGAATAAACTGGTGCGTGTACACGGCTAGTAAATTGAAATATTGTCAGAAACGAACGCGAAAACACCCTGAGGCAACATCTAGTCCTGTAAGTACATTCAGCTACCTGCCTATGTAAGTTAGAATAGTGTCCAGGAGACTTGTAATGCATACTGTCGTCCACCCATATGCTAATCGAATGAGTGTTATGCTGTCAACCGACTCGACCGTATACACAGAGTTAGGCGATGTATTCCAAACTGAACAAATCCTAACGGTGAAAAAATTCTGCTTACATTATGGTATGGGCAATTCATATTTCATTTCACTTATGATCCCTTGGACGTACATCTGTTTGTGATTGTATGAGATTTTGTTGTATGGACAACTTCATGGGTCATTAGTAAGTTATTTGGGGGTACATTTAGAACGGATAGAGTCTTACTGGTTCCTCTGGATATGACAATTTCAGAAATTCCACAACTTTCCTTGCGGACCGTTTTTAGACACTTTCAGTAAATCTCAAATCTTTTTTAAGATATGAAAGGCCTGCTTATAAGTTTGTCTTCAAGGGTGGGTGGAATTAAGAAGCTGAAAGCAAGGAAAGACAATTTAGATTGATAGGCCAGAAAAATTCTCCTCAAAAGATATAATTTCAAGTGTGTTGGTAGCCATGGCCACACATTTTGTAGACAGATTTAATCGGTGTGTTACTGAGGTCCCTAGGTCTCTATCGTATACATACTTGAATCGAGAACTCATGTCCAATGTATATGACTTTGTATTTGTTGATGTTGAACAGCGAGTGATTTTCTAAGGACTGTGAGTTGAAATCCTTCAAGTTATGTTGTACAGTTTCTACATCTTTCTCCGCAAATCGCTAGACCTCACGCGAAAATCCCTCTGTGATTGACGACTATCATAAAACAAAGTCTACGGTAAACAAGACACTATTAGACTGTCAAAGATGTGAAATGAAAAATATGGACAACTGGGATTCAAACCAGCAAGTGTACAGTCAGTAGATTTGTTGTCACAAAGAGCTCCCCAGCTTCATTATACGGTTGGATTTAGTGTTAACCTAAGTGAAGGGAAAAAAGTTTATTGTGAATACTGTCTCATAATGTCAACCTCTCAACTATGGACCCATTATTTTGACCGAGTCTAAAAACCGGACATGTCTGTGTTGAATTGAACGTCTAGGTAGCCTACGTCGGGAATAAGCGATTGCAAATTTTGTCCAAATGAAAACTGTATAAATCAGGACAAAGTAAGCAAGAAGGGTTAACGTGATTTGAGCCAGATAACCAATTTGGGTTGTACCAATAATTAGGTAGGAAATGTTGTCACAAATGTTGGTATGCATCTAAAATCAGGCGCACAGAGAACAAATCAATAGTTGTAAAGGTGTGTATTAAAATGGCCTACAATACTTAACAGAGGTTTACAGCGGCGCTTTAAAGGTACGCCGTCTTTGTGAAGATAGAATAAGAAAGTGAAATAGTCCATACTTTCGGAAACCCTTGTTTATATGTAATGAACTAACCACCAAGCGTTTAAAACTGATAATCGAGTATCAAATGAAAGTAAGAAGATACCTAAAAGACTGTGGCTTTTACTGTATTTTTCATTAACTGTCCCTATTCCACAGCCATACAATGACAGTATTTACACCACTGAATCCAAGTAGTCGTCATATCCCCCCAGAAAACAGGTGAATCACACAATCCTCGCCCTGGGCAACGAAAACAAGTTGTGATTTTCACATTAAATTTCCATGTGTATGCATCCGTTGATCACCCTATAGGTTACATCAGTGAGCTTAGATAATAGTACACAGTGTAATAAGCCACCGTTAACACTCTTGAGCATGACATTACACGGGAAGTCCACACGTTTTCGGGGTTTGAATGAAAGAACTTGTATGGTTGTCACGACCAGACAACTCATCTTGGCTTCTACACGCCTACCTGCTAACAGCATCCGATGTATGAGAATGAACATAAGCTTCTAAACATGAGGCTACTCCGCTTCAAGTTCGCACCTTAAACAATAAACATAGGAGGGTAATGTATGTGAATATTCATCGAAGTAGACCCTGATACCAGTCTGTAAACGTGAAATGACACCCCAAGCAGGACCACTGGGACACGGCCGCATACTCTCTCTCAATCTCTCTGTGTGTGTATGTTAGTTTGTAAACCCCGTATTCTTCTCTCGTACCAGTTCATCGAACCAGTCCAGACGTTTCTGGCATTTGACACCAATCGTCTCGGGGTCTGCCGTCGTGATCCGTTCCTCGATGAACTGCCACATACCCTCAGGGGTAGTGGTTACAGGAACGTCGTGCAGACGGGCGGCAACTTCACATTGAAAAGCAGTCTTCGTCTCGCAGTTCACCAGTCGTTTGATATCCAACTTGTGCCGTTGTCCGGAAGATCTACAATAAACAGACTTGCGTACATGGACAAATAATTTGGTCCTGACCAGTCTATGATCGGTGTTACATTCAGCGCCGCGCATCACTCGCGTGATACGCACCTCACGAATGTCGCGCTGTCGCACAATCACGTAGTCAAGCAGATGGTGATGACCGCTTCGTGGATGGGTCCACGTCGTGATGTCGCTCGCATCCAGCTGGAATCGGATGTTCGTGATAGCCAGCTCGTGAGTAGCACACAGGCGGAGCAGACGATCACCGTTCTCATTGACTGAACCAATGCAGTAGGGTCCGAGGATCCCGGCCAAGCCACCAAGACGCGCTCGACCCCAGCGTTCAAGTCACCCAAAACAAACAGTCGATCAGTCACCGGCACCGACCGGATTGTGGCGGACAGCTGATCACAGAACTGGTCATTTGTATCATCCGTGTGACACATAGTCGGACTATAAACACTAACAAATGTAGCACACTTACCTCGACCGAGTCGCAGGTGCATAGATAGCATTCGAGGGCTGATGTCGTGCGGTTCGCCTATCATCAAAGCATTGATGCGATCAGCGACTGCAAAATAGACACCAGGCTCCCGAGCACCGTCTGTCGAGTAACCCATTCAGTAGAAGGTGTACCCAGCACTTGCTTCCCGTAACTTACCTTGGTCCGCAAGCCTTGTCTTACTCAAGGCTGCTACGTCGATTCCATAGCGACGCAGTTCCATCACGACCAGTGCAGTGCGCCGTTCTGGTCGTCCGCTGGAGCTGCATCGACCCAGCAGCGTGCGTACATTCCATGCTCCAACTCAGAGTGTCCCCGGGCCTGTTTCGAATTTCTCTTTGGGTTACTGAAATTTGAGTAAGCATTATCTGCTCGGGGATTAGTATTGCAGGGAAGGTATGAGGGTGAGTGATTGGCAGTAGCATATTTTCGCCTATCCACCCTGTCATGTGCAGCAGATAGGGTGACCCGGTTTATCCTGCGCGACGGCCGATGCAGTATAGTATTTGGTTTATGTTGTATCATCATGGGTTTTATGGGCTTAGGATACTGCCAGGACGCCTAAACCTAGACAGGACAGCGCCTAGGGCCCTCAACCAAAGCATTTGGCTCAAAAGCCTGTACCGCAAGGCAGCAGGTGACACACACGCACACACACGCAGCAGCATCAACCATCCAGAGCAGGTTCCAAAGTCACAATCAATAACAAAAATAGAATGGATATGCTGATATGACCTACTTGAGCCTAACGTACTCGTTGTCTCTTCGCCGACGGTGCACTATGAATACGCCGGTGACCTACTAATCCCAAACTGTCAGCGCATTCGCGGCCGCACACATCGCAACGCCATATAGTCATTTCACCACGACCTATGGCACTGATGGTTCCCTTGCGTGCCACGCGCTTCCATTCTCGGCCGCGCAATAGTTGCTCGTTGAACTCGCGGACAACCGTCCGAATCGTGTTCCTCCAGGCAGTCCGGTTCAACGCTAAGTCTTCCCAACATCTAAAATCAATTTTACAACGTGAAAGACTGACCTGCACAGCATCCTGGTATCTCAGTTTCTGACCACCAGAAACATACATACATACATACATACATGCACTAACATGCACTCGTATACTGAAATGCTTCTTGTGTTACATTTTACATATCTTTCTCCCTAATATAGATCTTGTCATTGCAGTCCCTCTGTTTATTTTCCGAGAGATAAGGGTTTCTTTTTGTGCTATCCATTCAATTGGCTAACCAGCATTGGCCGGCTGGACACAAAGGCTTCACTCACACACCTACTGGCTCCGGTCACTGTGACAGGCTAATCCGTTTTGGATGCCGCCAACCGTGTGTGCACGTAAGTTTGTAAACTGCACCGCAGATGTCTAACAAGATGTCCTCCGCACGTATAAACCTTCGTTCATATGTCACAAAGCAAACTTTAGTCTGTCTATTCCGATGACTCCAGTTCAGTTCAGTTAACATGGCGCAGAGTACACCGCCCAAACGCACAACCAGTTCTTGCTTTTTTGCCTCTCTAGACGGAGGCACTCATTGAACTGTTGGAACAAACATGAGGGGTGGTTTTGAAAAGTAATCTGGCCGAAAGTGGTTTTCCGCGTATGAAGTCGATACCTGAACGGTTCTCTGAAGGGCAATAATTATACAGGACTGAATGTTACTGTGTTTTAGACGTACCATCATTCCCTGTCATCGCAGTGCGTTTAAATTACTGGGTTCATGCATATCATGACTTGAAGTACAGGGATTCTACTTAGTTGTCCTCAGAAATCACCCGTCTCTTTTGTCAGTAGACATTTTTGGTCGGCCACTTACACCGGGGAGTGTGTAATTACCATGCCTATCGAACCGTATTGTATACAATCGTACAGCATTCCAGTCGACATGTTGTTCATTGTTTATCTTATTAAGACTTATTTCCCCATCCCATATGTTAGCAGCCGAATGTCGGTTGCGCAAAGGTCTCAGATTTCAACAGTATGTGGGGGTGTCATACAATGCGTAGTGGACGGTGTGAGCATGCCACCCCGACTGGATGATTGTAACAATCTCGGCGAACATTTACATCCTCTTTACCTTGTTTCTATGTTAGTATCTGAAATTTGGAGTTGGTTTTAGATGTATTACCACAAATTTGGATGTTTAATATCATTAACTGTTAACCGTTATGTCAGCCGTACAGTAGTACTGTTCTCAAAGTAGCCTTTACGTTTAAGTGAAACAGAGCTGACGTGAAAGGCGACCGTAATTATGGCGAACAGGAGTTTCAGTAATTGAACGAATATAATCCTGCTGTCAAGTTTCATAAGGACTGGTCACTGGAACAGTCAGCTTTTTAGAGAGCCGACAAATGAGCAACTTGCAAAGCTCGACAGGCCTCGTTGCCATTCCACTGGATAGCGTGGATTGTGCAGCACAAGCACGCTTCAGTCCAGTTCAGTGTGGCACGTCCTGCTCATTTGGCGCTAAGCTCTTGTCGTCAACCTGTCACGTCTTGTCCGCCTTTAGATCCATTCCAACACGACAGAAATAGATGAGGTGTCTGTATAATTTACGTTTCAAAACAAAACCAGTCCAAAATGGTCAAAAAATTACCGTCGCTTTCAGCATTATGTTGTTATAAAAACAGGGCATTATGTGAAAACACTTAGGAGGAATGAGAGCACCCGGAGCAAAATCACCGGAACAGTATGCGCGCATTTTTTAGGAACCTGGACTCAGGGCATAACGTGAGCACACGTTCGTGCACCTCGTGCTCGCGCGGTTGTCACATAATGGCCCAGATTTCAGACTTGATTGACACTGCCTCTCATATCAGTGCCGATCGATTGATCGGTTCTGAATCCTTCAAAAATGCAGTAAGCGTGATACTCATAAATCTCAGAATTTTTGAGCCATCAATTCCTTTTAGCTGCTTACCTAAGCCCCCCAACCCATTGCAGAGATATTTAGAGAGATTCCGAATGACTGACAGTTTCTGTAGCGAACAAACGAGTTTGATTCGTTACAATATAATCATTGGAAGGAGGGTGGAAAATCAAATCTTTCGGGCAAGGTAGTTTTTAACGAGTTGTTGATCTAAACGATGCCACCAAACAGACCGATTGTGACACATCCTTATTGACCATAATCATGCGTCAAGTAAATCGTTCATGACTGTTGGATGCCATATTACGCAGTAGTAACATAGGGAAGAATGCCCCATAATAACAGACGAAAGCTGTAAAGTTGGATATACACAGGAGTGTGTTACTCCATAGAAACATTGTATATTAACCACTACAAGTTCGCAGTACGTGGTATTTCCCTGCCGGTACAAATGCAAATGACGTATACGCACAATTTGACATTGTGGAGTCCCAATGTATGTAAGCAGATTTGTTGGGACCGCAGGATCAGTCAGACTGGGAAGTTGTTTAACGATACACATTTGTTACAAGGTAAGTGAACCTATATAAACACGAACAGAGAAACATAATTTTGCCTGTCTGGCGTGTCTCCACCGCCGCTGGCAGTCGTGTATCACCACCCTTTTTGTTGACACGTCCCACACAGCGTAAACACAGTTCAGTCGGCGGTTTCTAGGTCTTAATCATCTTGGTGCTGGAAAATTATTAGTGTCTGCGAGTTCCATTATTGCTATATTATTTACTAGTGACGCTGCACATTATATAACAGGTTCACATAAGTTTATATTATTCCAACATATGTATCATTTTCCAATGTCCTTTAGCTTTAGGTTCTCTTTAGTATGATACTTATGGTCATTAGGTACCAAGACCCTGATGAAAAATGTAATTAACAGAATGACAGGAATGGAAATGAACTGCATACTCATGTTGCTTATATAGAATTACACTGAACACATTGTGGTTTGCTAAGTTGTGGTAGGTTTCATACAAAAACACTAGCCTTATTCAAACCGTTAACCACAGAAAACTTTTTCTCATCGCTCACTATGATTAGGGGGTCCAGTTGCGGTCTGCAATTGAAAACTAAAGAATTCGAGACACCAGGGAGGAGGCAAATCCTATGTAACTGATTTTATGACTGAATGCTACTGAACACGAACGTGAATGACTGATACGAACGACGGTGAACGAATAACGCGAATAGAAACCCCTTCCGATTGATCCTCAAAACTGCGAACGACAAGAACCAATGAGAACATGGACAAAGCAGACTCCGGATAGGTAATACTTTTAGCCACCAGACACTTTCTGAATTTACATGACAAATTGATAGGTATTTATAGAAGATCATTGACCTTGTGGTGGCGTGAGCGCGCGAAGAGATATTTGAATACCACGCCGACGTATAACTCAGTAACGGCTTAAGATATTTTATTTCTAACAGCTGAATTGTGTTCTTCGGGTCAGGTTTACTCTGATCCCAACAACTAACTTGGTCGCCGTTAGCTTGTCAACGATTCAGTCACACTTTTATGATTGAGGTATCTAGTACTGTTTTGAGTATAACCGTAAGCCACCTCAGTGATACAGCGATAACTGCGCGTTCCAAGAATACCTTCTACAATATCAATCCCCCAGGCGTTCTTGCTACTTTCTTGTTATAACACCCGACTTGATGTTCGGAGGTGCTGCATATGCAAACTTCCACGTAGGTTAACACAATAACATAATCGTTTTTTCATTCATAGGTCGTATCACTACCTGGATGAATTCCGGTGCAAGATAGTCTGAAAAATTTCAGGTAGTTACAGACCATTTTGAAGCCCACTCGTCTACTCAAGAGAATAACTCATTCACAGGTGTACATGCTTGCCTGTGATTTTATTTGGCCTGGATCGGTTATGACCACGCGACCAGTTACAAGGTGTGCGCAATACCGTTGCCAGTTGAACTCAAGTCAGCCTAGGTGGGTATAGTTTTCATCATTCTAAACAAGCACTGTGACCAAACTTTGTAGGGGCTACCATACAGTCAGGAAAAATGTTTACGGGTTTAAAATGACGCACCGGTTTTCAAGCGTCCAAAGTAAAAATAGGGCAAAGCTAACGACTAGTCCTCCTAGTATTGTAAAGAACGCGTTAGTCTGGGCCGGAAAGAGCGGCGCTTGTGCACCTGTCTCACAAGTGTACATATTTAAAGAGCACAAACGTACGTTCACTTACTATTTTGAATCCATAAAGCGCGGTCTACGTTTGAGTCGTATGGTAGGACAGCAACGACTGGAAACAAAACATTTCAAACGTTGGAACAGCACGCTGTCCCCGCAGTCGTTCCACAGTAAGAGTAACCGGAACCAGATGGCACGATGCGAGAACGTATTTAAACGTTAAAGTATGCCTCACCCTAGCAGTCGCCGTGAGATATGTCGAACCACTAGATTCGATGAGGCCAAAGGAATCCAGAGGTAATTATATTGTGGTTAGAGGTTGGTACCGTTACCAACAACATGATTGGTACACCTGCCACCTCCAGTTTTGTATATGCGAATATAAATAACGTACTCTCTTTCCCGGAGCTAGCGACAATGAAACCAACACTTAAACAACAGCACTAGACTATTCTCTGATAAGAATACCTTCCCTATGTCTTCAGTTCGATCGGCCGAGCAATCATTACCACCCTTGAATATGAATGCGTTTCAGACAACGGCAATCCAAACCATGGGGATGCAGTTGATAAATATTCATATCCTCCGTCGAATAGAAGAAAATTCTTCAGCACTGTCGTAAAAGGAACCTCCTGACAAAAAGCTCACAATTGATGGTATTCTTTATGTTACATTGCGACTAACCCGTTATTTTCGGTTTAGTAACTCGTTTGCAAGCCATGAGCACGGCCCTATTGCATATTCCAATTTAGAAATAAATACTGTTCGATAATAGGTTTCATCCCTGACTGCATTCGCTTGTGCAATAGAGTTTGTCTTTCGTTCACTATTCCCGTCAGCTAAATACCAATTTCAACCAGTGATACACTACAGTCGACGCTGGTTATATTCCCGAATAGAGGCCAGTTGGATGAGGCAATCATTATGATCTGGGTAATCTGAGCATCTGAACTGTCTCTTAAGAGTTTCCTGCATCTTCTTCGTTGATCATTTCACATTTGTGAGGAGAGGACCTTCGGGCAAACACTGAAACAGACCTGGCAAACAACAAACGCAGGACATTAATATAGGCGTTTAATCCAGACAGAAGGCTCATCTTCGAACAGACGGTAGCACTGACAGCTGATGGCATATTTGCCACCTTTGTACACAATAGTCTTCGTCAGGAGATGCATCTCCTAACGAAACGGTTACATCGATCGGCCGGCCTAGCTCCGATGGTATGGTCGTGAGTAGTGTTATGGTTCCATTCAGCCAATCAGATTGAAGGTGTGCGGTCGAACATCTGTGCGCTATCTGGACTGCTTTCTCGCGTTGTTTTCTGATGCTCCCCTGTAACGTGATTTGCTCTGACACCCTGACTGTCTTATATGACTGCTTCATTTGATTCACTCTGTGTCTGTCGGCCATTTATGGTAATCGTTTCGTCCTGTACATTTAAAGTCCCTTTGGCCTAATTTTGTCTCGCCCTTCCAATAAACGATGTCACCGCATCTCTTCACATTTCTCGGTTTTTGGTCAAGCGACCGAGCGCGTAACCAAGGCAACGATCCAATAGTCGCCTTCGTGTGAATTACTACTCTCTTACGTTGAAATGCAAAATTTGATAAGCGGACAACGTAAGATGCGTACAGTGAGTGAGACCAGTTATCGCTGCAAGAAGTTCACGCCAGAATAATCGTGGACAGAAGTGCAGGAATACCGACGGTTTTAAGCCGCGCTATGAGAATACTTTGATAGTCTACCGGGAATTGTGTAATTAGAAGCAGGTTGGATCAGGGTAAGAAATCATGTTCACCCTCATCTGTTGCTGCAGCAGGAAAACACGTCTGATGTCAAGGATTACTTTCGTAATAATGGCAGCAAGCAGTAAGAAGCTTTCTGGACAGGGAACAAATCATGCATAGTCGAACAAAACACAGGTTTTATCAAAACGTATCTGATAACCAGCTACCCACTGTCAGTCTGATTCAGTAAAATGCGTCCATCTAGTACCATCAAAAACAGATCACGGTAATTTCTCCCAAAAAACACTCACATAAGACGTCACATGTGTTCTCTGAAGGGAAGGACACCAGTTCATGCACCTTAGTCATTTACCACAACCGACCGCAGTTTGTTGCTACGGTCTGCCTAATTGTTTCTGGGCTCTGTTGCGACATGCGTGTTCAACTGTGTTTGTCAGTACACTCTGCCGCAGTTGGTGGAGCTGAAGACTTCGAACCAAGTGTACACGAGTTTTGGGTGCAATCACTCTTGTGACAAGTTCAGTACAAAAGCGTAGGAAAAGGACCTACGCAAATCATGCAATTCCTAATGTCGGTAAACAAGCGGCAACAAACTCAAATCAACGGTCGCCATTAAATTGGAGTTTGCCGCGAAGAGACCTGACTGTGTCCATTTCGTCGACTTTTATGGCTAAACTGGATGGTGTGATTATCACATCATCAGTTAATCATGGCTAATGGGCAGGGAACTGAGGACATACAGATTTCGAGCGCTCCACTCTGGGGATTAATAAAAGGTTGGTTTAGTAAACAAGAAATATGGCATTATTGTTCTGGCCTACTGACATATACCTGTTGCCCTCCGACTATTGCCCTAAGAAAAAAAGCTGGTTATGAACTCTAAATGTTTTCCTAGCTAATTCCAGACAACCTGGCAGTATCCATAGCCCAACGAAAACCACCAAGTTTGATACAAGTAGTCGGATACCACATCAGTTCTTTGGCATTGACAACCAATATGCCAAATACAGTAGGGTAGATAACCGAAAATATGTTACTGCTGACCTGTCACTCACTGTCCTATACTTAATTCTTAGACCTTCTCACCCCTAGCTTCCGATGTTTCTACTCAAGATCCTAGCGCTGCAGGCTTCAGCAGCCATAGTCCGGTGAGCCCATCCTACCTCTTTCACCTTCCAGACAAACTAGACTACTGAGCTTCTACACTTGCCAGTCAGCTGCTTAAACCCAGAATGTCAATGAATATAAACGGTTTTAGTGTGCCCAATCTGAGAAGAGATCAACAGGCCTGGTTAGCTTAGATGCTTAATACATCGGAAGTCGACTGTTGAATTTCGGAAGTTAGAGTTCCAGATAACAGTCTGCTGACTTAGTTCAAAGCCTCTAACTAAAGTATGGTGACCAATATCAGGCGGCACTAAGACCATTGCCATCAGTCAGGCCGAAGTGGGTATGGCTTTAGGCACACCGGTAGAAGACACACTTATGAACGGAATTCCTATAAATTATAGACCATGTGTCATCTGTTTAGCCGGTTCTATTAAATCCTGATATGCATACTTCATCCTCCTATATTAATTTATACTGTCTTCATCAGCGCAGAAAGAAGAGATATGTTGCGATATGTTAACACTCCGTTTACTTTCATCAGTCGCAAACGTAAAACATGCAAGTTATATATGACAGCCAATTAGAGATAGACAACGTATAGACATGCATACAATCGCACCCCCGATAAGCTGCAGATTGAAGGAGTGCTGAGAAAAACGTTGCTGGCAAACGGATATCCTGAAAAATTCATAGACGTTCACAGCATGATGAACAAATGTAATGAAACGGTGCTTGAAAACAGATGTTTCTATTTTTGCAATTTAAAGGCGATCATCTGGCAAACGGCATCAAGCACAAATTGCAGGGTGCTCTATTCCGTACGTATGTGGCTGCCCATTTAAGCTTGGTTCACACCACCAAAAGACCCGTTCTTCACAATCGCGAACGAAGTCTGCTTGACCATTCTGTCTCTCACGTTGTCTATCAGTTCACTTGTAGTGACGCTTACATAGGTAGAACAGACCGACAGCTATCTCAGTCAGTGGCAGAACACGTTGTAAACTGGTTAAAACAACTCATGACACAACAATCTAAAACAGCTGAATCCGTTACTCGAAGCCCCGCATCATCGATTGCCAGGCACCTCATGATAACCACCAGATTGACCCAATTAACTCATTCAAAATATTGTTGCGCCATCAGAACCCGAAACTGCTGGCCTTTAGCGGGGCCATGTTGACCAGAACTCATCAACCAGCGTTATGTGCGCAAAAGTGGTTAAGGCAACTCACAGGGTTCCCGTGGTGATGATGACATAATACGTGGTGTGACTGTATGCGTGTCCATACCCTGTCTACCTTTAATTGTGTCATATATAAGTTGCATGGTTTACTTTTGCGACTGATGAGAGTAAACGAAATGTTAACACATCGTGACATGTCTTCTTTCTGCGCTGATAGAGAACCCAGTGTTTCAGGTTTCTCATACTGTCTGCTTACACCGACTGGAGTGAACAGTGTCAAGGATGACAACTACGGAGAATTAAATACTCTGTGACGTCTGATGCACAGATCCGATATTATGGTATCAGTCGGAAATACTAACCCGAAGGAAGGCTATGTTGAATCGTATTTAGGTGTCAATTTTGGGATGTCAACGGATAGCTCAGAAAATATTGAACAGCTTGTACGGACCATCGGTTGTTTTTTTTGTAAACACTAGCTTCGTGCGTAGGGCGAATCAGTACAATGCTTGGCACTCAGCTGGTTCCATCCGGGATCGTTGGTAGTCTTGGAACATTCACGTGCATGCCGAACAAGTTCTCGTCCACAGTCAATCTTTCAACCTGTGCAGTGCGCCCTTCAATCTCTGAAAGTAAACAGCCAACATAATAACAGGCCGGTGAGTGGTCTGGACATAAAAGGAACAAGACGACTTCGATTGAAAATAAGCCCCAAATATCAGCCATTTTTAACCAAGAGTTCGAAGTACGTTCCCGATTTATTCAGCACAGAATGATGCACGACCTCGGAAGGAAACAATGTTGACCAGCCGCCTGTCAGCACAAAGGGATAAGTATCCACTTGCAGTCGAAGTAAGTAGAGTCAATGGAAACTGATATTACATCCATTCCACGAATTCATCACGAAGACCAACTACTCTGGAAGTTATCATAAAGAAAACTCAAACAAGGTGTGTGATGGATCAACGAGTGGCAAGTGAAGAACAACCATGACTGAAAATTAAGAGTTGATTCGTTTTTCGGATTAGTCACGCAAACTGTCAAATGCACAGCTGTAGTCAAAATCGACAATATGTCGTCGCTGAACTGAATGTGAATCAGTCATTCAGATGAGTAAAACAACACAGTTGACTGTGCTTTTATCCGGAGACTAGATTTTGACGGTGATCAAACAAGTTCGCCATACTCTGAAAACGAAGATGTTGATGGTCAAATCATATGCTAATGTCAACATGCAGTTTATTACACTTTTCTGGGCCCTCAGCTAACTGATCTAAGATATGAAATATTCAAACGATGAATTCATACGGATAAATGAAGGCAATCCCCAGTAAGCCCACAACTGTAGACCATCTTCACCTGATGGACTGGAGCTCACGACCATCGCGGCTACTGGTGGCTAATGGGATTCAGTGATGTGAATACTGAGATAAGGTTGTTTGTAAAATAAGACGAATGAAAAAAATGAGAAGAGGAAAACGCCTAGGAAGCTATCTATCTCTTTCATTTACAACTTGGCTATTCGTCTGCAAAGTGCGGGCATCTTGACGCTTACTTAGAGATTTCGAAAACTAAATTCCACCTTTCTTCTCGCTTTATTTCTGTTTGGACTTTTCGGCTCCTCTCTCAGGGCTGCATAAAGTACCATCCACCGATGCTTTGCTGTTGGTGATGCAAGACTTAAACATACCATTTCCGTTAGATATTCGTAATCTGAGCCGAACACTGATTACCGTTCCTCAAGAGTAAGCGTGTATTAATATGCAGGAAGATGACATCCTACATACCACCAACTTAGCATAAGGCAACGATATATTAGCGATAGATCTACCAAATTTTGCTCAACGATCGACAAACACTATTCGTTGGCCGCCGATTCAGTTTGTGGTGTGAGTCTCAAAAGACCATCTGGCATCGATAAGCAAATATTCATGAGAACTGAATGGACACTTTCTTGACCATATAATATTCAGAGGCCATATAATCAACAACATACAAACAAAGTCTAAACCACCCGGGTAAGCTAGCCGCAAAAATTCAGGCGATGTTATGTGCTGATAAAATATTGAGAACTGTATATTGGCGGTCGTGCATAGAAACTAAATTGCCCATATTACACATACCAAACTGCAGACCCGCAAAGGAGTAAACTTTGAACCTCACCCGTCGTTTTCCAGTAGGTTAAATCATCAGCTAGCATAAAAATCATATTCCACTGGATACAGTGAGAGAACCGAAAGGATGACATTTCAAGATATCATTTTGTCGAATCAAAATGGTTCAAGCGCGCACAAACAATAATGAGAATGGCGTTGGAAAACTAACAAAATAGAATACGATTCAATTGAAGCAAGTACAAAATAAAATCAGATCATTTGGGCTCAGAAGCATTGTAAACGTAAGAGAACACAGTCTGTCAGGAGAATCACTGTTTGTAGTTAGCGCCTATTAATTGGAGGAAATTCTGTATGTACCAGCTGCTTTAAGGAAAATAAATGTACTGTGTACCAGTACAAATGTGTGAGACCCGGAAAAACCACAGGCAAACATGAACTGGTTTAGATACAGCAAGAAAACTCGAATCTGAATAGACAGCTCGGAAAAGGTACTAGTCCAACCAAAAAGGAATGTACGTCGAGATGACGAGAAAGCACAGCTCGAGGGACGAAAACCAAGCTATACAAACCAAACCTGCGGGAATAATAGCACAGAGCTAAGTAAAACAATGAAAAAGCAAATAAATGAAAAACTGGTCAAAAAGTCTAATCAGATCAGATCAAGCGGGCCGAAATGATTAAAAATTCAGATTAACATCATATGGTAACAGGCTAAGACGCTCATGTAACACAGGGTATGCAGAGAGAACTACAAGGAATGTCTCGTGACGCCAATTTAGTGTGGCATGAGCAACGAGTAGAGGGCAACTAAAGCAAAACCGAGAATAAGGAATAACAGCTTCCCAATCCGATCTCCAACACCCTCACGGAACTCCTCGGGTAAGAGTTCACAAAATACGACATAGAAGAATGTCCCACACGCAAACCCTTGCAATGTTGCAGTCGTCATTTGGAGCACGCCAGACTGCTGTTGTTGCATTAGCCCCCAGCCAATCAAAACTCCCAGCGGAGACGAACTGGCCAAAATGAGAGTACACACCGTCTGGTAGATCAGAGCTTTTCGATCCACATCACGCTGGAGTGGTGCACTTCGTGATGATTCGGAAAACGGCTGGGCGGTGGTGATGGCCGTCGCCAGACTAACTCCTATTCCGGCTGCAATAATTAGTTTGTGCAGCAGAATGGCCGTGAATAGAGCTATCGTGTGTTGCAATGTGGATTGTAGGCCAACAGCGAGACCTTCGAACAACGAATGAATAGACATCGCCGAAAGCAACAGTATTACACGCATCCCAGATCCAAAGGAGTCTATGTTCTCATTTGCGACAAAATGACTGTGATGAGAATGGGAAAGAATGGAGGGTCGGGTACGAGTGATCGATGTAGACAGGCTTGGACCGCGGCAGTTCGCTTGCTCATTATACTGTACGGGAGACTGAGTAGGTTCTCCACTAAAAGGAAATCGGGTGAACGGCTGAGTTGAATCGGCCTGGGGAGACAGCGGTGTATCACAAGGGGTGGTGTCCGCACTGGAAGATCGGTGTTGTGCCTGTTCAGTGGTTAATTTTGCACTGCGGACAGTCCAAACAATTTGCTCAATGCTCAATACCAGAAAAAAGC
>JTDE01004435.1:24024-38108 GCA_014338405.1 Paragonimus skrjabini miyazakii
CCGGCGCTATGTGCACAAAAGTGGGTGAAGCAACCTATAGGGTTGCCGTGGTGGTGATGACATAATACGTGGTGTGATTGTATGTGTGTCCAACCCCTGTCTATCTCTAATTGTCTGTCATATATAACCTGCATGTTTTACGTTTGCGACTGATGAGAGTAAACGAAATGTTAACATATCGCAATATATGTCTTCTTTCTGCGCTGATGAAACAACATATTACCTGGATACAAACACCTACACACATGTACACGATTGATTTTGGCCTTAACAATCATTTGCTGTGATTGTTAAGAATGAAATTCCGAAAAAGAAACTATGGCAAAAAGCACCGCAGAAAACAAGATGAATTAGAAGACAGCGCGAGATAACAATTGCGAAAAGTATTTTCTGATAGGATAACGTAACAGACTACAAACGTCTCAACTTGGCTGGTGACATCTACCAATCTTACTCAGACTAATTAAGGCCTTAGTGATTCGTGTTCATTTGGTTTTCTGATCATCTTGCTGAGCAATGCTTAATACGACAAGAGTTTTGCTAGTATATCTCAAGCATTTACTTGCCCTTTGACAAACAACACAAACCGCATAGATACCTCGACAACAATACTGCAAATTGACAAGATGTTATTACCCAGTTAAATAATTGTCAATAACCTCAAGCTAACTAGAATGAAAACGACTCCATGTCTCGGCAGCGCTTCGTATATGGAAGGTGCGAAATGCATTACATACAGACCAGCCCGGTAGTTCATCATGGTCTGCATACCAGGCAGAACAATGTTGTTTACATCGAACAGCTTAACTGGAAGCAAGTCCACATCAAGATTATTGGAATCCTCAAGTGCACCTTCTGCAAAATGTCGTTCATGACAAAGCTGGAAAAGAAGAACGAGTCTGAACACTGCCTGAGATGGTTACTCGAAAATCAGCAACCTTCTGGCCAAACAACATAACCTAAGGAGCTCGTATATTTCTTTGGAGCGGCTCTACTGAAAAGATGACCTCGGAAAATATTACAAAATCTAAACGGGAAATGGTATCACGGTTGGAAACAACCATAAATTCTGGCCAAGCTATTCAGTCCAGATGTTGTTGAATGAAACCGAAGAGTGCACACAAAACCGAATCAAAATCACATCTGTTTCTGACAGATTTGATCAGCCAACATAATAAACAAGCGAGTAACCTGGACGAAAAGACTGAGTCACGAGTTTAGCGTTTGGAATATCGATCTCTATTTGGTTTATCAAGACGCGAAGAAGGCACAACGAAGAACAAGCATTTCGCTTATTCTCATCAGCAGATTATACACTTCTACTGTTGTGACCGCAAAATACGCTTGGCCTGAGAATTCGTTTATTGCACAAACGCCAGTATAGGTCATGTCAAAAATCAAACCACAAAGGCGTATACTCATTTGCAACTTAGATATGCATTCACATCCAGCATTATCATTCGCCTTGGTGGAACTTCTGCCGAGCGCGTACACACTATTTCGATAGTCTCTCCTTGTCCTCCGTCTTCCTGGCATTCGCAGCTGAACGTTGCCTGTGGGTAACACACTACTTGTGAGTAGTACACTACTCACAACGAAGCTGCCTGTCATACAACACTACTATGTAGATCTAGCAAATCACGACAAAACAGCGAACCAACGATCAACAAATTAGTGGACAACAAGATGAGGTAAACACTTTGAATACCACGACGATGTGATTGGTTGCCTCGAAATTCACTCCAAGCAATGAACAGTCAAAGTGCAACTATAAATAACTCCTACGAAGGAGATTACCATCACCCCCTCTTTACAAAGGAGGTTGGTGATAACGACGTAAGCCAAGTGGTTGTAATCTGTCTGCTGCGTAAGCGTGAATGAAGCGTTCAACCCGCAGGATTGATCCACCATTCTGACCGTTCATACTTAGAGAAATCAACCTCACATACACCTATCAGTTGGTCTGTAGGTGCGGTGACGTACACATTGTCAAAACGAAAGAAAATATGGGTTACAGAAAGGCTAGCACAGACGAGGTCACAATCTGTGACAGTAGCTCAAATTCAGAACGGATACTCAGCATTCCTGACTGTAGAGCAAAATCGTGACAGGTTGACTAACCTCTCCAACCTATCACAACCTGAAGATGTTAATGTTTGTCGAATAAATGTTAACCAAGCGTCACAAAACGGTTATTCATTAGCAGGAAATACTGACGCAATCGATCTCATTGCAGTATTGAAGTCGTTTATTTTACACTATTACGCACCATTATGACGTTCGTTTAATGATTATTGTCGTCAATACTAAAACATATACTGAAATAACGTTTTGTGTAACTGACTGATGAGAATTGACGAAATGTTCGAGTCGCACAACGCATCAGGTTAATCCGAAATATAGGCTCAAATGTACCGCTATGTGGGTGGGTGTGGCGTGTCCGTCACGTAAATAATTACACGTTGACGAAGTGCAGACTAAATCAGAGTGAAGTGGTAGCAACGGATGGAACCGGGCGACGGCTTGTTTCTGTTTGTCGATGCGGAAAACCGAAAGTCGATATCAAGTTTTTTCACAGACACTGGTCACGTAACTGTCTTTAGTAGTCGTTCGGTTATCACACTTGAATCGCATTGGCCGGTGGCGCATTGGATCAATAGCCAGAGTGGTCTAGGTGTGTGTGTGCGGGTTTACGCCGAATACGTGGTGTGTGAGTGGAACCGCAAATGGTGCAGCGCAAGCCACTTGGGGTTATGGTTTCAAGCGCAGGCGTCCTTTGGCTTCAGCCACTGTGACAGGCTAATCCGTTTCGGATGCTGTCAACCGTGTGTGTGGTAACATACACTCGTATACGGAAATGCTTCTTGTATCACATTTTACATTCGAGAGATAAGGGTTTCCTTTTCCTGCTAGTCATTCAATTGGTTAACCAGCATTGGTCGCCTAGACACAAAGGCCTCACTCACACACCTACTGGTCCTATTCCTTCGGATTTACACCGGGATACCTGGTGTGTGAGTGGAACCGCAAATGGTACAGTTCGGTTGTTTGTTTGAAAAGTGTAGGCACCTTGATGTTGTATGTTTGAATATAGACGTAGCTATTTTTGGTAGTCAAGTCTCCTTCCCCTCCCCTTATTTTTTTCTGCTCTCTTCCTATATAGGTTTTTTTCCATCGTGGTTGTGTGGCAGCTAAGCATCACTGTGATCCACTGACTGATATAACACAACCGTGCCGATTGAAAGACAACGAGATGTAGATGGATAGATGTATAGCTATGTGAGTTTCCAATAAATCCTACCGTAACCCACAAACAGTCGCCCAACTCGGCTCACTGTGATTAAGTCACTCAGAATGAGAAGTCCCAAGGTTCGCTGTTGCTAAGCCTGGTCACGACCATGAGTTAAACCGTGTTGACCACACTGCGCCATTGATCTCATAATAGGCATAATAGAATTATCATATATAACCGTTAAACCACACTAGTTTGTGAGTAATACTTGGGATGCTCGATCACCTCGCGGCTAGAGCTTGTCATCAGGTTGAACCCATAGAAATTACTACATTTTGTTCAGCAATGTGCTTTAGTTTCTGATAACTGACAGATAATTTTTCAGATACTGTTTGAACACCACTTCGTATGCAGATGTACGTTTAGTCAACCCTCTCCAAAAAAAATACCAGAATCGAGTTCGGTAGCATTTCGCTATTGTGTGGCAAAGGACCAGTAACACCAATCGCTGATGTGTTGCTGCCTACATGAAATAATCAGGTGAGTTTGATCCAAACACCTATTCATACAGTCGGGGAGATACTCATAGGACTGATGACATGATAAGCCATAGATTCAACTCGCAACAACACGGCTGGCACACCGAACTACCTACTGCCCAACTCAAGTTGACGTACCGAAACGATTGTAGGCGAACAGTGATAAAAGCGAATAACAATCCAGACTCTGGAATGCGTATTCCTAACTAACGGAACGAAATCAGGCTAAATGTAACTGAACAGTAAAAGTTGTACTCAGAATTGTTCCACGATTGTACAGACATACAAACTATCGTTAAACCTCAAAGAAAAGCGTCACAAAATCGAGACAAAATGAATGTACGTGCTAGCTTTCAAGGTTGATCTCAGCAGCACTGCACCATTGGTTGACACTAACGCTTAACTGCCATAAAATTGGAAGAAAACACTACCTCAAATTAAAAAGAGAGAAAGAATGGGGCATGCTACACACAAAACTGGATGTCAAAACAAACTTATCAGACATCAAGATAAGTACACTTTGCGAACAAATAACCAAGCTGTAAATGAAAGTAAAGTGACCTTTTCAAGATAGCTTTTATTGTCTCACTTCATTAATTGCAAGTACTTCACATACACAACCAAATACAAGAAGCAGTTACGTCACCGAATTCGATCAGCGCACAACTGTTCCATCGTCTGTAGCCGTTGACTCCGTGAGTCGGAAGATCTTCATCCCGAGTGATAAACCCGATCTACAGTGGGGGCCCATTGGTAAATGACTTAATAATATCTACACCAAACTATCGCTTACCAATCCCCAACTTTGCGCCTTACCGCCTACGGCATCGGGAGTGATCGGAGCGGTACACGACGTCCGGTGTCCCTACCGAAAAATGCGAACATCTTAGTCTATGTATCCTTAAAAAGTGAGAGCAACTAGACTCGGTGGGTTCACACAAACAAACATCCGCTTCCTGAGCTCAATGATACATGTCGATGCCACGCGACGTATGCGAACTGAATACAGATATCGATCGTTCGCTTGCATTCAATTTATGGAAGGAAGACGTTAACAAGATTAAATTTAATAATTTCTCTTTCGTAATCACATATCAAAACGATAAGCGAGACTGTTCTAAAATCATGGCATTCGCTAGTGCATACAGACATCAGCTGCTGTCAAACCACTAAGATGGAGATCACATTGTGAAACCTCGTGAATTACTGTTAGTCCCCAGGATGGTCCAAAAAATCCATACTTCACTTCAGTTGCATTCTACGGAAGGCGAATGAACGAGGAAAGCTACAACATAATCTTCGCCTTGATTCCGCTTTCTACTGACATTCAACCGCGGAACATTCGTTGAAAAACGTAGGAAGCCAAATGAGGATCACTTTACAAGCTACGTCTTCATTAGTCCTACGTGAATGTGCCCAACTGACTGTATACGATAAGTTGGTCTTAAATAGTGATGGTGCAGTGGCCAACATGGTTGCCTAATGAAAACAGGGGCCAGAGTTCGAACCCCGATCGTAGCAGATATGCACCGATGGTGAAGTCTAAAACAAAAGCGGAATTCCAGTCGGATGACTCTTACTGAAAGACTGGCTGAAAAAGTTTACTTGAGGGCAAAAACTGCGAGCAAATGTGAGTGGTTTTCGATCATAATGACTGTTTCGCGTCACGAATCCATGTCACGCCTACCATCTATGTACCTATGTAAAAGGTTGTCGACCATTTCGTGCATACATTCCTGAACAGTCGGTACAACCGAACATGCAGAAGGTACTTATACAATCAATCGCATTGTCGTGACATGTAAACTGTTCACTCCATCACAGCAGATATCTAAATGATGTTCGTTCACTAACTGTTTCGTCCCCTATTTGCCAAACCTGCACACAACCGGATGCCTTATGCAATTGAATGATGAAAATAAACCAGATGCTTGCAAAGTATATCTTTTGTGGTCTTTATGAATAGCTTCGACGATCAACTATTGAAGCACATCACACCATACGGAAAATTGAAAGAGCATGAGTCGTAATCTTCAGGACTGGCACATGATGTACATCATGTTGGCTCATTAATGAAGACGAGTAAAAGAGCGAGTTGAAGTTATTGATGAAAGAAAATACTAATACATAAGGCATTTTACTATAGTAAAAAAAATACATAGGCCAACAAATCAGTATCTCAAAGTTTCTGCGCAGATTAGCGTAAGAGTGGTTGAACCCGGTTAGCGTTATCTGACAAAACACTTCTGTACACACTTCACTAGCAAAAATCGTGATTTTCAAAAACATACACGTCTAGTAAACTCGTCAGTACTACTCGAAACAAGTGACGTCACTTTCTGCAAGGTAATATGAGTATTAAGGGGGCGATAATGGAGAATATGGGGTACAGGACTTCTGCCAAATGATGAACTGATATAGTTGAACCAAGTCCACTAATGACTTTACCTTTCTATTGAGTTAGCTTAAACAATTTCTTAAAGTTTCACTATTTTGATATTAATGTTCATACAATACACGTTCAGTGACGGTGAGATGACGTTTCGTTTGAGAAGCTGAGGAGCAATTAGCGATTAGTTTGCGGACAACTGGTAAACAGTGTTAACAGAGCACAGAGGACCCGATCGTTATTTAGTGTAGACAACAGTAATCTTGATCATATAGCCATCAGAAAGATCATCTATAATGTGCCCGAGTTAACACCAGATAGTAACCTAACCAACCGTATTAATAGGTGTCGGTCGCTCATTTGTGATTAACCACAGGCCTGTTCCGTCAGGCATACCTGTGGACTATGAAATCTAGTACCGTAAGCTGTCCGTTCAAGGAAAACGGATAGGTCACCATTTCATTCATCCAGCCGACAAATTGAGATGCATCAGAAAATAGCCAACCCTTGAGAGATAGCTAATCGCGCCTATCAACCGGTCCGACTAACTCTAAAACGCCGCCCATCCCTGATTAACGTAGTAAGGCTCGGAAGTGTCACACAATTAAAGTACACTTTGGAGAGCAAAACACTGGTCGGAATGAGTGTATCTAAGTAAAGGAGTGCACAACATCCACACCTACAGTTTGTTACGTCAGAGTAGGACACATTTTTAGCGAGCATAGTATAATTTGGTACACTGATAAGTCGTCTCGGGACAAGCCCTCATTATGAGGCAACTTCCTCAAGGAAGAATACATCCCGAGAATTCGCTCAGGTAATGGTAGTGGTTGCGGAGAAATACGAAACTTGAGTAAAGTGCTGCGAATCACACACAAACACCGTTTCATTGTTACTACACGCAAAAGTACATCAAACAGAGCACCATTTAATGATATTCAATCTGAGCTTTGTGTACTTCCTGTTCGATCAAGTAATTTCACCGTTGTATGAACCAGAAGCACAATGGATCTTGCCTCACCATACTTAAAGACTCACGCCATCCACATCTCGGGAGCTCATTTCAGTAGATTGCTTTCCATTCGGTTACCACTTAACACAAAAGCGTCAAAGTGATGGTTTTACCAAGTTACTCTTTTAGTAGACAGTATATCAATTTATTCAGTCTACACCAACCAGTTCCTTAGCATATATTAGATACAACTGTAGCATTCAATGCTGCAAAAACCATTCGTCTCAGGATAAATTGGACAGTGAGCGAAGTATTTCGGATGAATTGGGTAATCACTAAATAATCCAAGTCAAATTGGAGAGAATGAATCAACTTAACTTACTCAAGGAGCTGACACATCAAAGAGGTCTTTGGTAGCAATCGATACAATTAAAAACTGATGATTAGTAGAGGATTTTGATTTTCATACAGATTGAACATCATCCACAACTGATCGCAGCTGTCGCGTTCCCATAGACTTTCCAGTCGCCCCCTTTCGAAAAGAAGCACTAAACTCGAGTTTCACTCTCATTAAAGCTCGTCAGTAGTGCATATCCTCGCCACTGCCGAGACTAGAAATCCGGCCACGCATTTCATGAAGCAACCGTGTTTACCACTGCGTCATTGACCTAACACTAGGTACGACCGAATTATCGTGTGAACACTCAACTACTTTCGCTTGTGAGTAATGATCAGGTTGCCCGATTGCCTCGAGAAGAGACACAGTTACTGTCTGTTAACTCCAATCAATGACCCCTCGACTAGGACTTCTCTCCAAGTTGAAATCACAGAAATCATTGACTTGTTGAGCGATATTTGATCACTGATGAGTAGTAGGGGATTTCGATTTTTATACAGATTGAACATCACCCATCTCGAGGCGATCGGGCAACCTGATCATTACTCACAAGCGAAAGTGGTTGAGTGTTCACATATGATAATTCGGTCGTGCCTAATGTGAAATCAACGTCGCAGTGGTAAACACGGTTGCCTCATGAAAAGCGTGGCCGGAGTTCTAGTCCAGGCAGTGGCAAAGATATGCACTACTGACGAGCTCTAATGAGAGCGAAACTCGAGTCTAGTGCTACTTATCGAAAGGGGGCGACAATTAAAAACGTTTCAAGGCATCATTCGGCAATGAAATTGTAGAGTGAACCATCGCCGACAAGTTGGAAAGAGAGAGTTCGATTCGATAAGTAACCGAAACAAACAAACAGATCAGAGTAAGTGAAATGAGCCAGATTAACTAGCTGAAGGTCCCTAGGGGCTCTCGATGTATCAATGCTTGTTGATTACGCAGTTATAGATTAAAGTCTACGGTTTATGAATAGGCATCCCTGTAAGTAATTAATAAATCCCGATCGAGATAGTTAATTAGAAACCATGCTCATTAACAATCAACCGAGTAGCTCGAATAAACATGCACAAAATTATGAGACCACCCACTACTTTCAGATACTTTTTATGGCACGTTGCAGTGTCCATTTTCCGAATCTAATTTATGATGATCAACAAATGTCAGAACAGTGAAAGCCAGATAATTGAGTAAGTTCAGTAGTTCGATGAGCAAAGTTGCAAAAATGACAATGATGAAACCATTGAATCTGTTGTAAGAGGTTGGTGGGTTTTTTTTAAATATTTTCAAAGCAGTTCTTCGGTATGATCTCAATAACTAGACCAATGTGACGTGCACCCGGAGCATTTAATTCTTGCGTTGCAGAACTCCAACAAAGAACAGCAGATGTTTGCATCTCAAACCTGTCGAACGAGTCCGACTCGGACATTAGATATCAGATTTAGACTTTTTTTTAAACTACAGAGTAGACGATCTACCGGATATATATCTCGCGACAAATGGGTCGCAAGTTTGAGTGGGAAGGGTGTATTGGAACTGTCTTTTTTAGGGATTATATTGTCATTTGTGTGCAGCGTGATAACTAGTACTAAAAGTTTATCCAGTGCGCCGACATAAAACGTGACATTTTGTATTAACCATCTGGAATAACCTATTCACCCATCGCAACATGAACGACATCCAAAACATACAATGATCGTATCTATTGGTAGCTTGTCAAAACACACCCAACTCTCCCGCAGATTATGCTAGAATCAGTACCAGTTATCCAGGTTGAATTCCTTCTCGATATTGAAGCTCAAACATTCACTCTAGCAAGCACGCAAGATGTCAGTCTCTATTTACATTGGGAAACGGGTAGTTTAGACCATTTTTCCCCATAACATTCTTTGTATGGTGTTTGCACAGATGTTCACCGCAAACGTTCAGTTTAACTTCGATGAGTCCTTCGTTAAAGCATATGCGATTCTGCGCTGGTCTCGTTTAGACAAACTTAAACAGCGTCCTCCCTTAGTGCTCTGTGTGTCTGTGTGGAGATGCAAATTTCGGACAATGACTAACAGCAGGCTTTAAACTCTACGGTCATTTGGCGATCTCTTATGTACTCAGATAAATTTGCTTAAAAGCCAAAATATGATCTTCTTGAAGCTGGCTGAAAGTTATAGTTCGCAGTATAATGGAATTAGAAAGAAATACATTTTCCCTGACTGTTTTAGTCTGAAGATAAAACGGCTGCTCATCCATCCACACGGTGCACAGGTCATAGTGTACGTATGTTCATTCGCAATGCCCGTATCGTCCAACGCGTCATATGCACACCCAATTAGATGACAAATTTAATACACATTCACGATGTATTCATAAGGTAGTACTGTCATTCATTTCGCAACCTAATTAATTAAGTAAATAACAATAAAGTTGTATGAAATAGCTTTTCACAATTGTCAGTTAGAGCAGTGACTACGGTTCGTGACACACAGGAGAAAACAGACAATCTCGGACGTATTGCGGTAAAATTGTCCGTAATAAGTTGCGTGGTTTTACAGTTTTTTTCGCGAGGTGTATGTAGTGTGTGACCGGTGATGAATTGGGAAAGGGATATAAAGAGTGGCGAATATTGAATGTGGTCACCCAACTGATTGATGAAAAAGGAACACGGAAATAAGCAACAAGCACGCTACTGACTACAAATCAAGCAGTGTTCTTAACACAAGGATGGTCGTTGACCTTTGAATTCTAGATGGGAGGGAGAGGGAATACCTTGTTGAGACATGTTTTGACAGCAAAGACTTCATGCTTCAAGCAAGGTCGTACAGTGACCACCAGACTGACACTCCCATCCTAACACATTAAACGTAATCTAAACTCGAGGTGGTTTGATTAGCCTCGCTCACATGCGAAACAATTAGCTGTGCGAAGGAGAATGCGTTGTAGAGCAAGGGCTGCAAACGTACACTGGTCAGTAATTTTTAAAACGACTTATCTCTGTCGTATTGCCTGTTGTTAAATCGAATCTGAGTGACTAACACGAGAGCAACAGCGATATGTAAAACAAAAAAGAAACACTATACCTACCTGAAGACAGAAAAACTCCGGCCGCAAGGCAGTTGAAACGGCTGAACCACAAGCGTAAGAGTAATCTGCGTTCTGCGGTGGAACGAGATAGAAACGAGCGCGGACAGCGACGACCGGACTGTGAAGGGCCGAATTTACACAAGCGCGCTTCAGTTATGCCGTTATTATGGTCTGGTGTGGCCGAGTGATCTTGGAACCGGCGTGACAGTGATCGGCTGCCAGCGCCAATCAATGGTTGTCCGGTGAGAAGGTCTGTAGTCTCCAGATGCAAATGATTCGGTGAGGCGAGTGGTTCTGTATCGATGGAGAACCGTTGCTGATCTACAGCGGTCGAATGAGGCCAAGCGTTCATGTTGGCGCTTTCCGTTGTATTAGCATGCTTCGCTGGTGAGTACCCCGGTTGAGAAATGCGATCGTAGTGATTTTGTACCAAAATAGTCTGTGTATCTTCCAGTGGTTCTCTGCCATTCCTCGTTGGATCATGAGGATCACTCTTTCGCAAACAGTCGATAAGCACAATGGGTAGACCACAAGCGATAAGAACGCCGAAGAAAAACGCAACAGCTAAGCCCAGTTTGACTTGTCCCAGATAGGCGAATACCACCTCATTCGTGGGTAAGAGATCAGTGGTGTTTGTGTACGATCCACTACTGAAGCAAGCCACACCAGTATCGTAGGCCCGAAAGAGAAGCAGGGTTGACAACAGACGGGCAAAATACATCTAGGGAAAAACAGAAATAACAAAACGAAAGAGCGTTGTAGCCAGAATGTTCAAACAACTAATAAACTAGAAGGAGGGTAAGGTGAGCCGAACAAATGTTAACTCAGTGAAAAAAAAACATGAAGCCCGAATAACCAAACGCAGCCATTCGCAACCTTTTGGAAACAATGGCCTCATTGGTCATTACAGAGATCAGATGAAAAGCGTACGAACACAAGAATTAGCAGTGGATTAACACGCTACATCATCAAAGTCACTGACAGTAATGCATCAGTGGTTGACACCGACGCCAAACTGTCACACACACACACACACACACACACACAGAGAGTGGATGAAAAACGATACAGTAGTTCGACGGCATGTCCTGTTGTTTAAGAGCATTCTGAAACACAAAACATTTATTTTCATCACCGTATTGGTGGATAACGGAATTTAGTCGATCCTATCCGCTTTTGAGCTGATTCGACTTTTTATCTCCCGAGTTAAGATCTCCCGTGATTTAATTCCCAACTTCCTCAGATGACTTAATTGTATCACTGCTGTTTATGCCCCTTCACTCACACATGTTCTGTTCGAAAACTTCTTCAGTGTAATTATTAACAACTAAATGGGACAAAGCCTCGACTTAAAATTCAGTCATTCACGTCCTAATGACTTTTAACAGTGCATGGAATAGGTAATAGACTAATGGTGAACGCAAGGACCAAAAGGATATAATGATGGACAGAAGCCTGCGAATCCGGTACCAACACAATCACACATGTAGTGGTTAGGAACGTTCGTTTCGGAGTGATCATAAATTTTGCCCGTTCGATTATGACGTAGTAACCAATGCACCTTCTGTAATTTTAGCGAGACACTCAGTAACTCATCGACGATTAACGAATGGGTTGCTGATGTCTCGGCTTCCACGTTCACGAAAAGTTGCATTCACTTTAGGCAACACGGTGGGAGTAAAAATAAACAATCCGTGATTCACCTTACCAGCTCTGAACCTAAATGACAGGAAATACCGCAGTTTAGAAGTATCAAAGAGGAAGAGAATGTAACTCGATTAATAAATATTCCGATGTAAACCCAAATTTTCAACAACACAGTACAAACGACCGGCAATCACCCTCCTGCGGCTCACAAGTTCCCAGTTCATTAACAGCACTTGTTTCGCAGACTACTCAGTTGAATGTAACTACAACGTTCATAACACTGAAGTCGATTTGCTATCACCTTTCTATACACTTTTAGACTTGAACTGTACTCAAGGATACTATGCTTCCGACGGCCATTGACCCCAAGAATAGATCACGAAAGAGCAAAATGAAAAAACAGGTATAAATGCACGAATAGAAAATAATAGGCAAAGGCGATGGAGATTCACAAAGTATCAACTATTTTATCCACACATGTCAGCCACTGACTGCGACACACTACCACACCATGCAGTGATTTCAACCAGCGGTGTGCATCTCCGCAAACACCCTAACCGGGCAGACGGCATCTATCAACCTTGCTCAGAGATGCCTTCGTGGTTTTCACAAGCCGTGTCCGCATCACCAATTAATCGTCGTGCGATTTCTTCTAACCACCACCAGCCGCAACGAGCAATTTACAGTGCGACAGACGTTCAGCTGGCATACGGAGTACGTGACTAGGCCAGCGTACAATGTGCATTTTCATTGTCTCCAGTGTCAGTCGCGAACTTGCACACTTTGCAAATAAACATCAAAGGAATGTCGCGTCTCCAATGCAATTAGCCCAATTGGCAGAGACAAAGGTGGTCGAACACAGTGCCGATATGCTTCTCTCGCGCAAAAGTGTAAGGCCTCTGATCCGTGAATCATAAGTAGGTGCATATACGCACTGTAAGCCCTCCCGTTTAAGCTTCAAGAAATCAAAAACGATGAAAGGTCGTGAACACATCAGGTATCCTTTTGTCCACATACACATCTCGGCAGCAACATTACAAACCAATGAGACGACAGTGACCCTGTACGGGAAGCAAACAACAATCTCACTCAGTCGGCTTCCAATAACAAGCATGAGCTGCAGGTCAACACAATGTTGCCATCCTTGCTAACTTATCCCGCCACGGAATCCTCACGGGCCCGCAGGACAAGGGCGATTCACATTCACCAACCTACTGACAATAGTAATCATTTATCGATATCTAGCTGCCTATTATCTAACACATGTCTTACACGGCCGTGATGTTAACAGAGTGCTTAGTGCACTAGACGATAAGTTGACATCATTGGTGCACGATTTGACCATCAAAGTATAACACATGTAGCCTTAAAAACTGGGCGAATGAACCTGCCTCATTTCCACTTGTCTACTAAGGTTTACTCAGTGGTTCTACCTGGTGCGTACAATTCGATGTAAATATTTACCTACGAACAGTCTGTTCTCTCAATTAGGGGGAGAACTGTGTGTAAAAATCGGCTACTAAATAGACAGATTACCGTGGCGGATAAGTTACCAGAAGAGTGCAGTGGATTTGCAGTTGACAACTGGTTTACCAGTGAAAGAGTAACACAAACGCTTTGACCATGGTAATAACATCATACACTTCTCAATAACAGAAAGGTTTCAACTAACTAATAAAAGATGTGTAGACTAACACACTGATGTTCCAACAGTGTACAAACACTCACCAGACTAGGTAACTGTGGTGACCTACCCTGTAGATTAAGCCACGTCCGTTAAACAACATAGTCACCAGAAAGACCTCTTTTCGAAATGATGGCTAGAATATATATATATATATATATATATATATATA
>JTDE01004436.1:16946-37808 GCA_014338405.1 Paragonimus skrjabini miyazakii
CTCTCGATTCTATCACTCGCCGCTTTCTGATGGTGTACTCCTCCCAGAGGAGTCCCATAGAAACAGGTGGATCTGTAGGATGAGGTTATGAGCAAAACTACCTCGGGTGTTCATCACTTCGAATGGTGATTGCCAGAGGTGCTTGATCACTTTCTTCCTGTCCAGTTATGTTTTAGACGACAAGGTGAACGACCAGACTGGTGTGTTTGAAATGCAGTTCATATCTTCGAATTACCAGCTACTGTCTCGTTAGTGGTGCGTTCTCTCACTCCCGTGTTTTTGCTACGGTCCACCATTTCATATACGTGGGTAGCATCATCACGTCAGCTTGCAATAATTCTGAGGAGACACCACAAACCTTCAACAAACTTCCGTTGCTTGTAACGGCGAAAAGACATCCTGTTTTCTCAATACAAGTAGAGGAGTATTTATTCTGTGTTTCGAATATCTGGCTTATTCACAACGAAGATGCGGACTGACCCGGTGAACCTTACCATCGTTGTCTTCGCGAACTTGCCTGCATCAAGCGGGACGATAGTGTGGGCGACCCGGTCGTTCGCCGGCATGTATCTTCAAATAGATCGGATAAGTGGTCAGTTGATCGAATAATAAACTTGCCTAAACAGAGATAGTTGGGCCAAGCACTTTCTTCCCCTTGCTCAGCATTTACCCCTCCGGATATTATTAACTGTCACAGAAGATCGCGAGGCTGTCAGGCAATGGCCTGTTCACGTACTACAAAAACCATAATAGTCTCATTGGCTCTAACCTGTCAGGTTAGGACTCTCGTGCTCACTCAAATCATTGGTTAGAAACGCTACCCGGTTTTGCTTCACACTGCATTCATCGAAATGCTCGCGCGTACGTTATTAGTTTCTTACTTTGTTGAATTTTCACTGACTTCTTTTGATATTGTTTTTTCTTCCGGCACTTTTCAGACAAGCTGCTGGCTGGATAAAAGTAGATTCAACACCCATCTGAACTTTCACGACGTCGTTGATCGACAAATGATTTTGATATCACCCTGAAAATTAGTCGAATCTTGGTAATCTAGGATCGCTGCATGCGCATAATTCTTGTCTTATTGGTCCCAACATTTCCTCCGACCACTTGAAAGTTACATCGTATGGCTAATTGTATATACGAAGTAGTGGTTCTAGTGGATGGTTACTTGTGTGCTTTGAAAATGGCGAACAAATGCGAGTTGATTGTATAGTTGATTGCCTCCTGTAATTTTTTAAAGATACTGCACCAGTAACTTTTATCTCTTGCATTTCTGATCTACAACTAGGTCCGTTTTGTCTCTTTCGTCTTGTTAATTGTTCCTAACTTCACAGTTATTTGAAAATGTTGACAGCGTCTTGTCTACACTGACGAAAACTTAGTTTCCATAAACTTGAATATTTTGCATCCCAATGTCACCAGACAATTAAATATGTTGTGTTGTGTGGTGTTGCTTAGATTGTGAACATTTAGATTGTTCAGAAAGTCATTAACAGAGCAGCGTTGGGAAAAATTATTTTCCAAATATTTCTGACATTTCAGTCACTATGGGTGGCCTTTGTCAAAGCAATTTCTAAATCAAATAAGGGCATGCGTAAAACACACTAGTAGGGAGCCAGTTCGATCATGTGACCGTGGTTGGTTGTTTACGGGTTGATAATCGAGCCAGACACTGTCCTGTGTGTATGCTTGTGTGTTTGTGTTTATGAGGTCACCCATATTATTGACGGGAATAGTCTGCCTGATATGGCTCCTGTCGCTTTCACCAGGTTCATTCCGTATCGCGCTGTGATGCTAGTCAGGTGTGTGGTTGAACCTGTCCAAACGGACGAGGGATTGGCATCATCACTGCGGTGGACTCAGGCATAATGTGATTGATCGCGAAGGATTCAGCATGCATCCTCTCAGTATGAGACTTAAAACCATGTTGTAGGATCAGGGCGTTGTCAAAATGGGGTTTGTTATCTTCACCTAGCATATACTGTGCTATTCCAGTATCACGTTCTAGTTTTCTGAAGCGTACTGCGTCTCTTAGCAGAAAACGTGTCTTCCGTGTTCCTCGATTCTAACCTTCATTTGTCTGAATGTCTGGCTAGTGTATCCAACCGAGCATTGCGTGCATTTTATATTGTAACCACAAATGGTACGATCGTGCTGGTGGATTGAGTCTTTAGCTTTCATCAGATGCTGTTACAAGATGTTGTCAAGTCGAAAGAATGTACCGACTTCGTAGTCCGTTAGAATTTTTCCGATTGACTCAGGCGTACCCATTCGATAGGGTATTCCAACCGAAACGATACAATTTTTTCACCTTTGTTCGACCGTATCACAGGCGTGGTTATCTGTTTATTGATAAACAGTTTTGAAAACTGGTTATCTTGTAACACTGCAACGAGACAGACAAATTCTTGTTCACAATCGGCTTTATTGGTGCGAATCTTTTCCTACCGTGTTGGCTAGTGTTGAGACTATTGCACGCTTGACGCACTACGAATGTGTCGAGTCAAAATTCTGGTATCAGTCGGAGTTCGTTGGTTTGCAGTGGATACTAATATCGAACATTTATTGTTTGTTTAACGTCAGCTGACAGTCTAAGATGCTTATACCTCTGTGCGCGTTCTCTGATTCTATTGATGTTGCTACATTACTGGCTTAGCAGTTGGAGGGAAGTTTCTTTGTGGTCAGATTTTATCACCGTGAATATGTCATCTGCATATTTTATCCGTGAACACTTGTCAACACTGGGCAGTGCTTGTGTTTCGATGTTGAATAACATCTTCATTGTCTAGTGTACAAAAGTTTGTTTTTCCCCGTTTTCAGATATTCACTTAAATTGGTAGGACGGAAGAAACGCCTAAAACTAGGAACAAGATGAGCATTCTATGACATAACCATCTTTGCTTCCAACAATTCGGAAATGCTACATGTTTCATTTCTCAACCACACGGAGCGTGTACTCATCTAAAGTGACTAGAGCAACTCGTCGTTTTTCTAGCTCCGGCATTACATTTTCGATAATTACTCTGATGAGTGCCCACAGTTCACAAATTTTAAAGCATACGTTGCATTATTTATCGTGATTTCTTCATGTTAGTGTTTTTTAATTAACTTGGGAAGATTCACGTTTTATGCTTTACATTTAAAGTCATTTTCTAATCTTGTTTAATCTTATCTACCATTTCGCGAACTTTTGCGTTCTTCTCATTGGTTGTATCGTTCTCTGATGATTTTTCCTGGTAATCTAACGAAAAGTTTTAATAAATTTGGCATCCACGTGACATTTGCCTAGCAGTAGTAGTAATAGTCTTCGTTCCGGTGTCATTGAATTTTATTTGTTTCAACACTTTAGATCACCAAAACGTTGCACAATTCTGATTTCTCTTATTATGCTTTTCTTCAATATCGGTCCAAATTTTCAACCACACCCCGTTACAAATTCTTCTAACTGTACCTGAGCCTACAATTTTTCTGTTGTCGCTTGCTTATCACGGTCTCTTGGCAATTCTGACACTTTTGTGCGATAAGTGACTGTGAAGTTGTATCAACAACTTTTCTAATCGAAGTTTATGCTGAAATTGTTGATTAATCACCTCTTAAGGTAATTACTTAAATTGTTTTGGTTTAGATTTGGCCAGCGTAAACTTGCAATTCGAATCGAACTATGCCCCTCATGATTAACGAGGAATTCACGAGTCCCACGCCGTTTGCTGAATTTTTTGCAGCTGTTATCACGTGAACCTTATTAAGAGTTAGTTAGTCAAGCCAAAAGCAGCCTCGTTGTACCGGATGAATGGGTTTTTTGTATTCGATCACTGGTCAGTGTGGTGAGCCCGGATAAGATAGACTCTGCTGGTTTCCATTTCCGACGATCTTTTTTTTGATAACTCTCCTGAGATTCGATGTACATACATTGATCACCACTTATTAGCGATTGCTGTTTTCGCATTCCGGTGGATGTTCCACCTAATCCATTTCAAAATGATGCACTGCAACCGATTTCCAGTCTTGAGAGAGCTCGTCAGTGGTGTGTATCCCTTCTGTGATCGGGATCTCCACTCTGATCCACGTTCTTCCGAAGCGATCGTGTTGGCCGCTGCGTCAGTGACCCACATCGGGCATGATTGAATTATGTGCGAACACGCGGCCACATTCGCTTATGAGTAATGCTTAAGTCGCTGATTATTAGTGGATTGGTAGAATGTGACAGGAGTAGGCGACAGTCCGTAAGTGATAAGCTGAACTAAGGAAAATCAGTGGAGTATCTGAACAACAATAGTAAATGTTGGTCAAGATAAGCCTTGAAACTTGTGAAATTATCAGAAATAGCATGCTTAGGAAAAGCATTCCAAGCCTTACAAACTCAAGGAAAAAAATATGCATTGAACCCCCAGGCTTGAGGACAACCCTTTAATTTTGTGCCAGTTTCCCCATTAATAATCATCAACTGGCACCGTTGATTACGAGACCCCAAGATGAAAAAATGAAGCGCCAATTCAACTCTAAGATTCTCTGATCATCTTATCCATAGAACCGACTTCACTACCTAACATTTCTGTTCAGATTAAGCTCAAGAGTGTGGCAGCGTAGTTGACTTGAATACCTATCCCGTTTAGTGCCTGGCAATGGCGCAGATCCACCAATGTTTGCAGAAAGAATTGTGGTGAGCTTCTCACGGAGATCACTATCTGAGTGAAGAATGGTGAAATTCTGCCAAGACTGCGTTGTCAAATAACTACGTAGTTTTTACACATCCATCGTATAAAGGTTCGTGCGACCACCAGCTTCTGAGCAGATAAGACTCGTACTGCAGATCAAACCAAATGAAACGACTGTCCAGTCATTTAGTCCGAGTGGTGCGGCGCTTTCGAGGCTGTCGTTCATCAGTTCTTGGTCACTGAATATGTAGTCCAGCCGTTGCGCCGTAGTAGAAACAAATGTGCTATGTCAAACTGGTCAACACGATACCAAGAAATAGACTTGATACACAATGTGGTCTATGTTGTGCTTCGTCCATTACTATGTACTAACGGATTAACACATAATTAAGTACTACTCACCAGGAAAGTCGTCAAGATTCAAACAACTGGTTAGGAAAGTAATGCTTTGTGTACACTATGCCATTCAGGTATAATATTATTCACTGGAGTGTCTAAGAATATATACGAAGCTCCATTCAAAGGTGATTGTCTAGTGCAAATGCCGTTTCAAACGTTCAGCACAGATTTACAGACACCATACTGTTTTATTCTATCAACCACTTGTCTTGTAAAACTACTACTTCCTAGATGGTCTGCTTACACACATACATTCGTATGTAACTGTGGAGGCAGTTATGTTGGACACATTGAAGAAAGTCTTGGCATAAGTTTGTCAGTTGCCAAACATTTGTTGGCAACCGATCCTCGTGTTAGAATTAAAGACTCCTTCAGTACTTGGATTCGTAATGAATAACCACGTTTGCCAATTTCTTTCCGTGACGGTCAAACAGCGTGAACTTGACGTTTATGTATATTGAGTCGGTCGTGCCCGAGCTGAGATCATTGATATAATCATGAACACGGCTGCTTCATGGGAACTTGAACCGTATTATAAATTGCAATCGTGGTGGGGCTTTGTGTTACTGACGAGCTCTCTCAAGAGCCACCCTGGGATCTAATGCTTTTTCTCGAAAGGGACTGTCTGAAAAGTCAATCTGAATGCGAAATCAGTTACCACAAGTGAGTTTTGTTCAGCTTGTGCCAGACAACTTTTTGATCAGTGTGTTGCTGAACAATTTTCGAGATTTCAGCTTAACTGAAGAGTTTTGCTGAATTGAAAAGCTGCGACCAAATCGTTTTCCCTTTTGTGCAAAGATGTGAACGTAAAGCCTTCTAAATTCATCGGTTCGCTATTTTCTCACTTAAAATTTTTTGGTCCCTGTTGCCTCACCATATCTGTCTTCACTTTGGTTCTGTTTTTCACGCCACGCCTTTCACACGCAAACGGTGCGTTTCGAATTGTTTAACTCTGCCTTATTGGACAAGATTGTACTAGACAAACATTTTGCCATTATAGGAGCCCCCATATTCGATGTTAATTGGTTTGTAACTGATTATTGTTTGAGCGACTTTCTACAGCATATATACCATGGCGACTACATGTTCACCTGATTCCAATCTATCTAATTGATTTTGATAGGCCAGATTAAGTTCGCATTTGTTTTCTTTCTGTTGTTCACATGGTTCTTATGGCTGTGTGCAACTGCTGGCCACGATGTTATGCCCTCGTTTTTTTCGTTATATCCTCTGTTCATCTCAGCTACCTGATTCGATGTCCAGTACACAGCACATAACGTACGATTTGATTGATCCTCTGGAGGGAACAGATGACTCTCACCTCTACTTTTCTCCAGACCGTGGTAACGTAGTCTTCGCCTCGGCCGTGGATACTTGGGGTTTTCGACTTGTGGACGTTTTGCCCACGTGGTCCAAACGCTTGAATATTCCCGCGGACCAGTTGAAGCAGGTTATTTGGGGGGATTTCTATATCAGTCGAGCTGGTGGCAGTCGGACGGGGAAGACCGTATTCAAACAAGGCGCGCGCGCGCAAAACCGAAGACCGGTTTTTGTCCAGCTAGTTTTAGATTCATTATGGAAAGCTTATCAGGTGAGGTGTTGTGTTGTTACTTCTTCATGCACTTGTTTTTTTTTTACCGTCGTGTTGACGTTGCTTTTTCTGTCCTGATTGTTGATGGGACACTTTTATTATATCGTTCGTTGAACGACGGTCAGATACCAACTAAGCAAATGCATACTGCACCGATACAGTAACGTGAAAATGGTGGCGCGTACGACTAGAAAGGCTGCTGAGTACAGAAATGTATTTTTATCATTAAAAGTAGCTTAAAGTAACTTAGCTATGTTCAGTGTTACTGCGAATCAGTCCTTCATATCTGTTGCGGAGTAGATAATCATATCCCCCGATACCAAAGCAGCTAGGCTTTTGTGTCATTGATTCTGTATGAGAGCTTCTAGGATAAATCCACCCAATATCGCCCCAGGTGAGGCCGTTGAACCAGGATTCTTCCCTGACGGGTTGTCTGGCGTCAACAGAGAACGGCCCCAGAGTAGAACGGGAATGCTACCCAAACCAGTGGTAACCCGACGAATGAAGTAGGACTATATGGTACAGTCTGAGCAGGAGTACTCAAAGGTTGCATGAACATTGGTTTGTCGCGTAGGTTGGCAATGTGTTTCTCCACACTGGCTTGCCGTATGTGTTCATGTTCGGGAACACAGCATTGCCCATCAAGTCGTATAGACAAACATCTCGACAGTTCTGCTTCATTCTGAGCTACCACGTTTCGTAGCGTAGAGTAGAACTGCTGTTACATTCACCTGTACTTCTGAGATATTCTTGTCTATCACCAGAGTTGATTTCGTTGTTAACACGTGTTGTCAGTCCTTAACGGAAATACTCATGTGTTTACTAGGGTTTTCTAATTAAAATCTTTAACACTTATCTACTGTTCGCGTTTTAAACCTATTTGCCCATCGATTCTCTTGCAGATCGAAAGCCGGTATTAGTGAAGACTAACCTTTTCGAATCCGTGCATAATTGGCCAATAGCTTAACCGTGATGATTTGAACGGAATTACCGTTCAGTACAGCAATGACTAGGAATATGCTGGAGGGAGATTATTAGCAACGAAAAGGGGAAATGCAGACCCAATAAATTAATACTACTCACCAGTAGAATAAGTCATGGTCGGCAAGTTAGCTATAGTGTGGATGCAAGCACTCCGTTGACCGCGAGACGCTGTCACTTTGGACTGACTTTCCGACCAGTGTTTAATAGGGTCACTAAACCCATAAATCTAAAGACAAAACCTACCTGCTGAATGGCCTTTTGTAAAATCGAACTCAAGACTTAGCTCCGATCGAAATATGTTGTAGTGCAAAACAGGGTTACATTTACAATGAACACTCAAATCTGTTGACCGGCTCGTTCGCCTGTTTTCGTTGGCTGATGGCTTGTTTGATCTCATTGAACGGTGTGCCGTTTTGCTTTGCGTTCACGGTGTTAATTTCTGAGTTAACGATGTTCGGTTCGTTGGTGGTTTTTCGCGTGTTAATGTGTTCGGCTGTGTTGTATCTGTTTGAGCCAATACTTTGCTTCAGACATCGTCACATCCTCCCTTTTGCGATTTTTTTCGCCCATCAGTAGTATCCACATGGTATCTTATCACGGCTTGTTTTTTTTACCGTTATTAACGCCGACACTGGACGTATTTTTCGGCGATCTCTTTGTGTACCTCTCCTATCTAAATTCTCTTCGCCAACACATTCAAATGAATTCGGTTCATACGAATTACGTTGTTGTCTGTCCTGATATAGCTTTTCTACCCTTCGATAGTCTCTTTCCTCCAATGTTTATCAATCCCTGATATATGTTGCATCTATACCTCCTTCAATTCCAAGTGGCGGTAACCTTTTTGACCCATGGCTGCCTTCTGAAAGCGTATCCGGAGTTCTAATTCCGACCGTGATAGCGATATGCACTACTACACATGGTCTTAGCTCGAAGAGTCAAGAGGCGAAGCACTTTTTGCCGATGATGCGACCGACTGGTGTAAGGTCCGAGATGGACACGGGATGACCTGGACAAGAGAACTAAAGTCGTTCACCAAAAGGTTGACCATCGCTGGCCACGTTCGCCCCCTGGGTTGGAGCCCTCATAGCTCGCCAAGTAGGCAACTAGAGACTAGGTGAGATAGTGGCTAATCGGGCCGAAAGGCGTGAATATCGTCGCTGTTCGTTCAGGTTGTCTGTGAAAGTGAAGTGTCATAGTGTCACACAAGTATAAGTAAAAGCCGTAAAAAATCTGTCTTGTTTGTGGCGCCTCACTCTCACTTGTAGCCCGGTCGTTTGTTTGTAAGGTTTAGACACCTTGGTGTTCAATGTTTGACAATAGGCGTCCATTTAAGGATTTCGATGAACGTTTCAGCTTAGCTGTTCGAGTGAGGGTGGAGATCACATTTGTCCGATGCTCAGCTGTTGGCAATGGTTTTGGAAGACGGAAGAGGCAAACTGAGAACCGTGACCACCATCTTTGGAAGTCCGAGTTAACTGAAGAGTTCCAGTGGCTTTTTATGGCACTGATACAGACATCGACAATGAGTAGATACGTTTGGCCATTGAGTAGTCCCGAAAAATCCACGTAAAGCCTTTACCAAGATATTTGAGCTGCTGTCCGAGAATGAAGTTCACATTTCTTGAAATTTTTTCCAGTCAGGCAATACGATGTGGAAGTTTGACGATATTTTTCAATCTGTTGGTCAGAGGACAAAACTGCTCGCTAGGGACCTCATACGGCTGATGCCTACTGTGGAACTGCTTGAGCGTCTGTCGTTACGGAATTTTGGGACTGCTACTCTGTCGAAAAATATGATGCATCCGTCCACGATGGTCAGAGTTTCTGGACGGCTGTAGTATTCCCGTAAGTCATTGATCGCTGTGCATGGTTACGATGTGCAGATGTACATCATAACGAGTCGCCTTCTTGATCGAATCTGCTGTCGCTTGAATTGTCAGGATAGCTTAGTTGTGGACAAGAAGCTTGTGGACTTCAAGGTGAATTCACCAGGGAACGGTGATCTGACTGATCTTTGTCAAAATTTCTTCTACTGAGTACTTTTCACTTGAACAATTGCTGCGATGTCTATTAAATGAAATGCGGAAAACGTGGACAGGAAATAACTTGCAGCAATACCGCTGAAGAATGATGTTAACTTGTCATACAAAAGGGACTTTTTACTTTATCGGATAACCCAGCAAACCAAAATGGCAATCCAGACGGTCCTGTGTTCTGCGCTCAAAAGACAGCTCGTCAGACTCAAGTCGCAAGGCATGCGGAAATCCACCGCTCCAATCTCACGTACAAATTGGAACTGCTGACTGTCGTGTAGGGCTAAGTTTCTTCTGTGAACTTTACACTCCAATTGTCCATTTGCTTCTGACAGTCACGAGTTGCTTCTTATTCTGCATTCGCCGATACTTGCGATTCATTTCAGTGCATGGGTTATTATTTGTCACTCGTACTGCTAATTGTCAACACAGCTGCGTGTTATATTACCCACCTGCTCCATAGAATCATTCACCTTAAATGTGACTACAAATCAGCATCGCTGTTCATAAATAGACGCGTTCTTACTCCCATCTCCCATAAATTTCGGCCTACTCTGGCGTGGATGTGAACAAGTATTATAATGTTCGGTCCTCTTCGCCTCGCTTAGATGTACGTGATCATATGAGCAATACGTCTTATTAAAAATCAACGACCGGGCGATCAGTTGGTCTATTGACAAAAGTCTACAGTGTGCAGTTGCTGGACTACGAACTCCTTGTGCCGACTGGGCGTCTACCGCATCGTACGTCTTAATCAGGAAAACCACGAAATGATCAACGGTCAACTTGGACACGTATCCATATGGATTCGTAATTGGTCTGTCGAGTTAAACTGGTACGTTCTAGCCGCTAGGTTGGCGACTTAGCGATCATTCACACATCTTCAACTAACCGACGTGATAGCGAGCTGCGGTCATTTGTGTGTGTCCCGACGAGAATAAGTAATCCTGAGTAATGTTATTTTCTCCGTCACTGTAATGTCTGTGTACGGTTGTAGTGCATAGTGACCGAAGCCACTGCGTTTTCTGGTCTGGATATGCACACAGTTTATTTAAGCAGTTAGGATACGTTAGTTTTTTGTAACCTCCGCTGCTGATTTTCCCACTACTGTATATTATGCCCAACCTAACCAGGAATAAAATTGGTGTTTGCATCCGCCTTCTTTTTTTTCTAAGATGGTATCTCTCAGAAAAGTGTAATTGTTTCTTTTATATAGTTAAATAAACCTTACTTCATCCCCACTGTATACACTCACTTTCCTGTTGGTTGTATCCTGAGTGACTAAACGTCTCATTCGCCCATTTCTTTTTTTATGGCGTAGATGGTCATTTAACTATCCTTGTTGATACGGTTTTTCTGGATTGACATTTGACAGCTTCATTAGTCAATACTTAAACAAGTATTTTTTTAAAATCCCGAGCACAAACCATCTCACTACTCCACCACGACTATATTTATATCCTTATCGTATAGAAAACGATTTATTCTGACAATGAATTCGATAAAAATAAAAAAGAGCTGCTTTCCTATTTCTAAAGACCTGCTACGATTTTGTGAACGTATGCCTAGCCCAGTTCAGTAGGCATTTGGGACAAGACTACAAAATCAATCAACATGCACATAAACCGATTCTCGGCGGTTTCCAAATCGAGCTAGTGTGCAGTTTTCCTGTACCATAGGAGAACTTTTTACTCGTTAATGGCCTACGCAAACTGAAAAACGTTGTTTTTGGTTGCTTAACGTATTCAGTTATAGAGGACAGTGCAACAATTATGAAATGCTCAATAATGCTACTTACTTCGCGTACCACAAGTCCAGATGGTATGCTCACTACGAGCGTTTCCTGCAGCCTGACTTAAATGCATTCTACGTTCTACCGTCATGTACGGAAAATCACGGCTGTTATGGGATTTAACATGTAGTGTTAATGCTGTTTTCAATAGCCATGTTTGGATTGTGATAATCTTGGGTCGTGTAGACTGTGCGCTGTGTATCCGCCAGGAGACTAACTTTCAGTAAAGTTGTGCTATCACTCTACATATTTCGCGATCTCAGCCGTCTTTTATTTGCTGAATTTCTCAACGACTCCTGGTGAATAACCACTTTCCTTGGGTTTCATTCTCAACGATGTCGTCTGTCTACCAATCTCTTCTATTGGACAGAATTCACCAGTGTTGAATAGTTAATCGTATAAATGTGTATAGTAGTTGTGGTAATTGTAATACAATAATGTCTTTGTGTTCTTCTAGACTTTGGTGGTGGATGGCTGCCAGGAGCAGCTAGTTAACATGGCCAATAAGCTTGGCGTACAATTGGATCCACGGGCAGTTCGTAACACTGATTCTCGAGGGATGCTTTGTGCATTGCTGTCCGCTTGGCTTCCTCTGGGGCAAACTTTGTTACAGACTATCACGGATATTTGTCCCAGCCCTATTCATGCCGTCTCTGCAGATCGTGCGGTACACATGCTTTATGGGGATCAAGTGAGCTATGAATGGACTCCATCCGGTATTAGTGATTCGGCAGCAGCATCCCGTCCGGGTGAGCCAGTGAGCCAGATTTCGAGGTTGGCTCTGGATCCGATCTATGCGAAATCTGGGGCAAGCTTAGGTAAGTGTGGCTGGAAAAAAGCCAGTTTACAATACTTCGGCTGTAATCATGGTGGTGAAGCTATTTATAACACGTCATATAAGTAAAATGTGCCAGGGTTTATTGAGAAACCTCACCGTATTATAATCATATTTACGCCCATTTCTGAGGTGGACGCGAGTTTCATTCTTACCGTCGTTGCTTCTCAAACAGTCATCAAACGAGAAGCAGATGGACTCTCGACTTACTCTTGGCTGCGCTGGCAATATTTTCACTACCGCTTGAGTATGAGTTCTCTTGTTTTCAAACACGGGTTTTTCTATTTCTGTGTGGATGCTTCTTTCACAGAGAACCTCATGTGTACTATGTAAATTTGTGAACTTGGACAAGTGTAGGACAGAGCTTCGTGGCGGACAATGAATAATTGTGATGGTCCCTATTGTTAACGAGTAGGTTCTTAAGATCACCTAGATTGCCGCTTTCAGTTCTATCTTGGTCTTGCGAAATGCTCATATTGTAGCTATTTGCAAAACTTCCTGACACCATGATGTAGGCAATACAGATTTAACTCCATGTAGCTGTTCAGTAATTGCTTAGTGCTTTCCTGACCTGACCACCGTAGACCCGAACAAGATACGGTCCCACTGTTTACATGCAATTTCATCTTGCCCTGAACACTTGTTGTTCTCAAGTCAAATCGTTGTTTCTTGTCTACATGAGCGTCCTATAAACTTTTGTTATATTCTTTCAAATCTCCATGTGAAATCGTTTTTTATCATTTATCAAACGGTTGGTGTGAATTTCACTTTTTTCTAGCCATCCAACAGTGTCGTTCTTCTCCAGATGCCCATACTATTGTGTTTGTTGCCAAGGTGTTCTGGACAGACAAGTTACAGCTGGCAAATACGAGGCCACCGAAGGCTGATATCAAGTAAATTTCTGTTGCTCCAAAGTCTATTTGCATTCCTCACCGCACAAGCGTTCCCCGGTTTTTGTCGATTTAGAATGTTGCGATTACCGGAGTTCCTGTATGTGCTTTGCTCTGCTTTTTTCCTGTAGCCTTTTATTATAACTCCTCACTTCTGGTTTTTTTCTCATCTGTTTTTGTGGATTGGTGAAAGCATGACATACAACGTCAGGAATTAGACAGAACTTATTGTTCCTCTTACTTCTCAGGTTGTTAGCACTAAACATGTCCTATCCAACCTTCGAAAAACAAAGGGATATTCCATAAGCGTTCGCCAGAAGGCCAGCAGGCGCATAGATTGGGTGAAGGCAATTGTTTTCAGTTGGATAACGCTCACAATCGATTACAGTTTCGAAACTTATAAAATCTTCAGAGTCCTGCTCGATGAGAACTTCTCAGTCAGGTTGAGGCAACTGGTCTCACTAAATCTACTAAGGTACTTTTTATTTTTCTGTTTATAGCACGTTCGCTTTGGAGGCCGGTGCAGGTGATAGCCACGCTAATCATCAAACTTTCTGTAACGGGTTGTTGACTGTGATTTCTCCAATACAGTGTTGTTTCCGGTTACTGCCTCTGGACACGTGAAAGGAAGCTGTCTTGCTGATGACGCCTTACTTTCATTTACAGCTCGGTTGTTTGTTTGCAAGGTGTAGGCGTCTTTAAGTTGTATGTTTGAATGTAGACGTAGCTGTTTTTTAGTGGTTAGGTCCCCTTCCCTTTTTTTCTTCTCTCTTCCTATACAGGGTTTGCTTTTTCTTCTTCGTGATTGTGTGGCAGTTAAGCATCAATGTGAACCACTGATGTATTGCTGTCTATGATGATGAATAAGTGTATGTTTTAATCGATTTCGTCTGTTTTATAACTTGCTCCAGTTAGAGTTCAATTTTGTCGTTGGGTGACAGAGTAATTACGAGTGTCGACAATAGCGATTTGTGATCCGTTAAAGTTACTTGATTCCGCTTCTGTATAACGCTTTCGCTATTAAGAGGTTGGACGGAGATTTTTCTCTCTGACCATACACTTAGTTGACAGTGATTAACAGCGTTCGTTTCACCTTTACTTGACTACCTGGTAAAGGAACGTATGCAGTTTTGGAGTAATCGAGGCGGTCGTCGCATGAGGGATTACACGCTTCGATTGAAAGACGAGTACTGTGTCAAGGTGATGGATCAGAGTCTGCGTGACTGGAGAACAACCTTCGAGAGGATTCTCAAATGTGTCGTTACAGCGGTAAATAAAGGTCATTTATATAAGGAGTGTTATGACAGGAACTGCACAAAGCTTGTCTGCCTTGTTGAAACGGACGTCCTTTAAAAAAAAATTTAAATTCAGTCGTTTAACAGACCTCTAAAATAAGTATAACGAAATGTTAAACTTCTCCCCGAAATTATTTAGCGTTGGTGGACTAATCAGTCAGTAGCTCCTGTGTTCCATGGTTATGCATTTACCTCACTTGTTCTCCAGCAAAAACCAATATAATGGAACGGATTTGGCGGACGCAAGCCCGAGGGTTCAGAACACGCATTTCTGGAAAGCGTCCATGGATCTGCCTATCGATGTCCCTGATCGCTCCGCTAATAATGCAGTCCATGGTGCCTCGTTACCTGTTAACGCTACCAAAGTGGCTCTTTTGCGTTCTCCTCTATTAGCCACAAATCCGTTGACAGATGTTGAATTTGTTGCACTTGCTCGGGTATTTAGTGGTAGCGTCTATGCCGGTCAACGATTGTTTGTACTTGGACCGAAGTTCAATGGCAGTAAGGTTAGTTCTGTCATTTGATTTTTTTCGAGTTGTTGTTTGTGAACCTTAGTATTTTCACCATAAAAATATTCATGACGCACACCTACTTACACATGCATATATATTGGGTTAACTGTCTTTTTATTCAAATTTTTCATGTACTAATTCAGTCACATTTTGTTGCTAATACTTATTGTGGCCCCACTTAAATCGTGCTCATTATCCATGTATTGAGTAACAGTCATCGTCTGCTGAACAGTACTCATGTTCAGTGACAGCACGACGTAACAAGTTGCCAGGTTCGGCGACTTGTCGGGTTGACTCGGACACGTTTAATGCATATTTACCGAACGCCCATGGTTCTGGGCCTTGTAGACATCCTCTAGATATAATCGGAGAAAACAGCCTCGTTAGTAGTTCTGGGATTGACTTGGAGAAGTGAGAGAGTTGACTTCAAATATGTCTCAGCGGGGTGCAATATATGCTAGGTGTCGCTGATCAAGTTATAACCATGATGACGGGAATGCCGTTTTGTGTGTCTTGTGACGTATTTTGATCACTGTTGTACGTACTTCTTTTTGGGAGAATTTCTATGACAACGAAAAATTTTGCAGCGTAAAGTTTACAAGGACACTTGTTTGTCTCTGTTGTCTGTTATCTTCGTATATGTTGTCCCACATTAACCTGTTTTCGCTGATCCACTATTTTTCCTAGGTAAATTTAAGTATCATGGTTTTATGTTGACAAGCACACTGTCATTAAACCCCTCCATTATCACACCACATGCAACCGATTGGACATTTTTTTCTCGTGCATGCTACACTGATTTGTATAATTTTTTGGTTAAGCATAGTTTTTTTTAAGATGTTATATCAGGTGCCCTTTTTCAACAGACCATCATTCTGTTTACTTTTCACTTCACGCGGCTATCACGCGCTCATACGTTAGATCTAATTTAGAATGTTATACAAGAATGTCTAAAGCGGGCGGTATCTATGTGCTGATAATTTTTTTTGTCTAGTAAGAATAGCAATTATTTGGTGTTTCATCACGTTCTCACGTTGTTTCTCTCTCACACCGTTATACATTCTCGCCGTCCACCCGTAGACTACATTTTAACTCGTCTTTTAAGCGTTTGACTACCATGTACGTTTGCCCACCGTTTATAATCCTGGCTACTATTTTGGCCATCATGATCTCATTGTCGACGTAATAAAAACAGTAGACTGTAGTGTATGTGTACTGGCTCGTGCTCAAGTCTTCTTTTACCACCTAGCTCGACAGATGTGACACAGTGATCAAAGCCACACTATCCTTGATCTCATGTCATAGTATGTTGTTTCCATTGCACCGCTTGTGTTTCGATTTACACTCTTCATGCAATGCTGTAATGGACTATTTATAACTTGAGTGGTATGTAATGCGAGTGCATACGTTGAGTATTACTCCTCTGGTTTACGTAAGGTAGGAAGAAACTCACAACTCGACATGGACGTGGGAAACCATGGACTAGTGTGTGAAACTGAAATGATTGTCCAGTCGAGTACAGTACAGTCGCATTAGGACCAACACAAACATTGCATGCAAGTGGATGTCGTGTTCATCGCGGTAGTTTTACGTATAGTATGTGTCAGTTTAAAAAACTACCCGTTGATGCCTGTAGCTTTTAAGACAATCTTCAGTGCTGTGACCAGTTTTGGGATGTGAATGCCCTTTCTGCAGCCATTCGAAGACAAGTTCTTTCGAATAGTATTGCAAGATTCTCAGGAAGTGATGTGCTTAAGCTAGACGTGATTGAATAGACTGAGTATCTTTGTAATTTGCCATTGTCGTTAGTGTATATCTAATACGTGAAAACCATATGTAGTAGTAAACGTGCAACAATATGAAGATAAAAAAGGATTACGGTGTAAAATAAAGAAAGATGTAGAGAGTGAAGGAGCAAATACACCGATGCACACAGATTCGCAACAACAGCATCAATGACTTCTGTTCTTCGCCATGTCAAGCAGCATCCTCAATCAAATGTGTTCATTGTCCTCTGGACCTCAGCAAGGAAACCAGGAGCGCCCTACTGAAACAAGCTTCGGAGTGAGTGCCTTCATATCCCGAAACCAAGTCATGCACTGACCACCATGTTGCCGTTTTCAGCCAAATCCATCACTCACAAACAAAGCACGGTGTGACAGTCGGTGAATTTGCATTCGTAATATGTGACCAAGTTAACGAAGCCTTTGAGACGAGATCACTGTACTCAAGAGTCTACTGAGCCTATCCGTTCCGACAACACATCGCCGAATTTTGTCAGCACTGACAGTGTTCCCAACACGCGCCGCTAATGTTTCGGAGGCAGCGATGGTCGAAAACAGATATCCTATGCGCATTCTCTGCACGGATGTACCAGGTTTCGGTGCCATACAGTAGGACCGCTCTTACATTGGCGTTGTGCACTCGGCCTTTCACAGAAACACTTAAACCAAATCGGCGCCACGGATGGCAAAAGTTAACAAACGCCATCCGAGCATTTGCAATGCAGTCTGTGGTCTCATCACACGTTCCACCAGTGCTGATACAGCTCCCATGATACGTAAACGTTTCGACTACTTCTAATGCTCTCCACCGAGAATAAGAACATGCTCTGAGTCCTGACGCCCTTAGTCTGTTTAAGATGTTTTGGACTCCTGTGCACCCTCGCAGATTGGAGCGACGCCGTTTGCATACTCTATGTCTCAAAGTGGAGTGTTTGGGGACAGTCCCACACCATCATGTTCGCTGTTTGTCATGGCACACTCTAGGTTCTGGTCTATTATAAAGTTGCATAGAAGAGGGGAGGCCGGGCAGCCTTGTCGCACCTCGCTTGAGATGGTAAAGGTCGGCGATGCGTTGCCCTAACTCGGACCGAGGTCTCTCAGTAAATTGTTTTAACGATGTTGACGTACTTCTCGGGCACAGTGTTCTTCGATAGACAGTCCCAGAGTACAGTTCTGTCAACTGAGTCAAAGGTCCCTCTGATGTCTAAGAACAATTGTCACCCTCGGCAGAGACGGCGAAGTTCAAGCATCTGTCAGTGGAACGATGTAATCAGTGTGGCCACACCAAGGGCAAAACTCGGTTTATTCTCCACAAATATACTGTCCGGGTGTTTCGCTTAGTCTGCGAAGTACAATGGCTGCAAGCAGCTTAGACGCAATAGGAATCTAACTGAACATTCTGTGATTTCCACATGCGGTGCTTGAGCCCTCTTTGAAAATAGGGATCATATTAGCCAAACCTCAGTCATTTGGGGCGACTTCGCTGACCCAGGTTTTCTTCAACAGAGCCGTCAACTCTTGAACTAAGGCTGCATCTCCATCTACAACAGGGTGAGAGTGTGTTCATCTGATCCTGATGTCTTGTGATGTTTGGGGGACTTGTTCTCAAGTGAGACTTCTGTTTCCGACGGCGGAAAAACGTCAACAAACCAATATATCCAGGCAGAGCCCGAAGACATGATCAGTAGCACGGGCGGTCAGTTGAACTTCTGTTGGAATTGCTCAGTCCAGCGTCCTAAGCGGCGTTGCAGGTTATGGCTAGGCTCACTATTGGCTTCGCAGATTACCTCGCCCACATTTGGCCTCCTGCTACCAGTTGCTGAGACGAAATGGAAAAGCTCTCGAGTGTTTCCGGAAGCAGCGGTTTGTTCCATCTCGATAGCGCGTTGTGTTCATCGCATCTCGCGATCCTCTCATAATTGCTTCCGGAGTTCTATGTGGGTCGAGTTATACTTGCTGTTGGACGGAATATTCCGGCGAACGTTGAGAAGTTCCAATGATCGCATAGCGAACTTGCTTCAGGCAGCTGAACAAGTAGTAGTACCACACGATAAGTACCGCCCTTATGCATTACATTCCGTAAATGTGTCCAACTGTGCTTCAATGTCGTCTAGTGGATGGGGTCCTGCATTAGAAGCAAGCGCGCCCTGGTAAGCTTGAAGCGCTTGTATCCCTGTTAGTTTATATACGTCAAGTTGTAGTTAACGACAAAGTGACCTCTCACCAAAATGTAGAATGAACTTGGCACATACTAGTGCGTGATCGGAATTCACACAGGTGCTTCAGGTTAACTTGCTGTGTTGGAAAGAGCCATACAATCGATAGCTAACTGTTATGTTGTCAGTCTGTGTTCACGATTGACTCGGCGATGGCGCCAGATGGTTCATTGACGCCTAGAACGTCGAAAATTAGTGCTTGCCAGAAACAGATCGTTACCAACACAGAGTCGCAGCTAACATTCTTTGCTGTCTGTTTGATGAATATCGTAAGAGTATGAGCCACGTAAATCACGCTCGTTAGCGTTTAGCGTGGCTACTTGAGCGTTCTTGTCCTCAGGCAGTATTACAATGCCCGTGCACCGCGCGGGGTGTAGAACGTTGGTGAGCTGGTGACAAAAGTCATCTTTGACTGCGTCTAGACTATAGTCTGTAGGAGCTTATACTGCAACAACAAACGGACAGCGTGTGTGATGGGCACTTCCTGAGGCTGTAACCGTACCCTCGAGTCTGACGTTGCAAAATCGGTTGTTGACAGATATCCAGTCAAGCAGCGCCTTCTCTGTCTACGCATTCAGGACAATTCCAACACAGGTTTGGTGAGCGGCTTGGGCCGCAGGATCTCTGGATAGGCGCACATAGTAAAGCGACTGATTCTAGCATCTAGCTAGAATCCTGAAGCCCTGTTTTAACAAGACAACAGATATCGGTGGCGTGGGTCTTCAAAGCACGTGCGAGAGCTGCCTGTTGACCTGTTTGCATAAGTGTTCGAATGTTGAAGGTGGCGAGTTTAAATTGTGTTCGATATGTGAGTAGGGATTTGTCTCTGTCGGGTAAAAAACCTTGATTGACACTATCCTTTCGGGTATGATTTCCGTCGTGGGCGGCAAATGAAGCAAGTCTCTGGTGTGTGCACGCAAACGGAATTTGGAGATCACCAAGCAAATAATTACTCAACAAACGAGAAGAAAATGCAACAAGTTAGTTTGGTGCAATAGAGTGGAATATAAGAGAAAAACCGGCCTCCAACACTTTGGCCAAAAAATCGTGACAGAAAGGCAAGGTAAAATCCATAATTGATATATGTTTAGGTTCATAATTGGGGGTGCTGGATACTTTTCGACTGACCAGGCCGAAAAAGGGGTTGGCTTGAGGGGCTCCATGTGGAGCCTGTGATTCAAAAGAAATCTGACCCATAAGGCAGCGGGGTGAAGCACGGAGTTTATAGTCCACTGGAAGCCGGTGACCAGTGGTCATTTGGTCCACACGCCTTTCAGATGAGGTCCATCAATCCAGGTTGCCCAGTGCATCTTGCATGAGCTTGCGACAGAAGCAGCGCAACAGGATTCACCAACGAAGGCGGATGTGATGTGGTAGATCTGTTCAGCGTTGGAGTCCAAGACCGACAGGGCGGTTGTGACACATGCCTCCTATTGCCTGGGGCTACTGACCAAATTGGTTCCTACTCCCTTCGAATGTGGTTCCGCCGTTTAAGGTACCCGACAAACCTTGCTTCCCTGTTGGAGCCAGTGATCACCGAGGTGATTCGTATGCCGTCTTGGGGATTTGTGCTTGATTGGCGGTGACTGCAGATGTCCGTACACACTTACACGCATGGCGTCATAACCAATCCTTCTGCAAAACTTGGATTATATAATTCTCTTCAAAAGTTTGTACAAGGCAGTTATACCTAAATATGGTGGCTGCAGACGTTTCTTATTAATTCATTATCGATGAGTAGTCGGGGATTTGGTTGATTTCAAGTTGAACATTACCCACAATTGATCGCAGCTGTCGCATCCCCATAGACTGTCCAGTCGGCCTCTTTCGAAAAGAAGCACTAGACTCGAGTTTCGCTCTCACTGGAGCT